>OY282641.1:68080867-68322955 GCA_958299015.1 Tetanocera ferruginea | reverse complement strand
TATATATTATATATTATATATTATATATTATATATTATATATTATATATTATATATTATATATTATATATTATATATTATATATTATATATTATATATTATATATTATATATTATATATTATATATTATATATATATATTATATATTATATATTATATATTATATATTATATATTATATATTATATATTATATATTATATATTATATATTATATATTATATATTATATATTATATATTATATATTATATATTATATATTATATATTATATATTATATATTATATATTATATATTATATATTATATATTATATATTATATATTATATATTATATATTATATATTATATATTATATATTATATATTATATATTATATATTATATATTATATATTATATATTATATATTATATATTATATAGTATATATTATATATTATATATTATATATTATATATTATATATTATATATTATATATTATATATTATATATTATATATTATATATTATATATTTATATATTATATATTATATATTATATATTATATATTATATATTATATATTATATATTATATATTATATATTATATATTATATATTATATATTATATATTATATATTATATATTATATATTATATATTATATATTATATATTATATATTATATATTATATATTATATATTATATATTATATATTATATATTATATATTATATATTATATATTATATATTATATATTATATATTATATATTATATATTATATATTATATATTATATATTATATATTATATATTATATATTATATATTATATATTATATATTATATATTATATATTATATATTATATATTATATATTATATATTATATATTATATATTATATATTATATATTATATATTATATATTATATATTATATATTATATATTATATATTATATATTATATATTATATATTATATATTATATATTATATATTATATATTATATATTATATATTATATATTATATATTATATATTATATATTATATATTATATATTATATATTATATATTATATATTATATATTATATATTATATATTATATATTATATATTATATATTATATATTATATATTATATATTATATATTATATATTATATATTATATATTATATATTATATATTATATATTATTATATTATATATTATATATTATATATTATATATTATATATTATATATTATATATTATATATTATATATTATATATTATATTATATATTATATATTATATATTATATATATATATTATATATTATATATTATATATTATATATTATATATTATATATTATATATTATATATTATATATTATATATTATATATTATATATATTATATATTATATATTATATATTATATTATATATTATATATTATATATTATATATTATATATTATATATTATATATTATATATTATATATTATATATTATATATTATATATTATATATTATATATTATATATTATATATTATATATTATATATTATATATTATATATTATATATTATATATTATATTATATATTATATATTATATATTATATATTATATATTATATATTATATATTATATATTATATATTATATATTATATATTATATATTATATATTATATATTATATATTATATATTATATATTATATATTATATATTATATATTATATATTATATATTATATATTATATATTATATATTATATATTATATATTATATATTATATATTATATATTATATATTATATATTATATATTATATATTATATATTATATATTATATATTATATATTATATATTATATATTATATATTATATATTATATATTATATATTATATATTATATATTATATATTATATATTATATATTATATATTATATATTATATATTATATATTATATATTATATATTATATATTATATATTATATATTATATATTATATATTATATATTATATATTATATATTATATATTATATTATATATTATATATTATATATTATATATTATATATTATATATTATATATTATATATTATATATTATATATTATATATTATATATATATATTATATTATATATTATATATTATATATTATATATTATATATTATATATTATATATTATATATATATATTATATATTATATATTATATATTATATATTATATATTATATATCTTATTCTATTAAACGAGCAATATTTGTATATATATTTGCAATTGCGTTCTCGAAAACGGCTCTAACAATTTCGAAAAAATTTTCTATACAGATGAAGAGGGGGGTGAAAAATCGATCCAGCTAGGTCTCATCTCTGGGAAAAGCCGTTTTTCCGAGTTTTCACGCATTTAATAAATATCTTTATTTTCCTGCCGAACATGTTATGTCAATTTTGCCACATTTCATATAGTTGTGATAGCTCAGTGAATAGAGCATTGGCCTATCAATGTATAGGTAGTGAGTTCCACTCCCGACATACACATTATTTATTTTTTTTTTTTTTGAGCTTCACCAAGCAGTGAACAAAGTTTTGTTTTTTTGTGATGTATTCTCAGCTAAAAACAGGTCAGAATTCTGTGGGTTCAGGTCAAAATGAAAAAATTTTGCATCTTTAGAGGGCAGAATTTTTCGTTGAGTTAAGAAAACGCTTTTAGTTTCATTAACTTTTATTTGTAGTAAGTTAACAAAATTGTAAATGCCTTATAAAAATTCGAAATGAATTAAGATGAAATTTACTCTACTAATTTTTTAGATCGGTCTTAAAACAAAAAGTTTTAGCATTTTTCAATTGACCGTCAGTGGGCGAATGAAGTGACAAATTCACAACTTGTACATAGCTTAGTTTTGATGTAACAAACAGACATACCAAGTTTGAAATCTGTAGCTCTAGGTATAAAAACCTTTTAATAGAGTTAATACAAAAAATCTAACAAAAGCCCACAATAGTAAAACCACTACACGGTTAAAAATCTTAGAGTAATTTTTAAACAATACATTGGACTAATAATTTTTTTAATCCTTTTTTTATAAGAAATTAAACGAATAAAAATACTAGACATTTTTTTACTCAAAGCTGTACGTAAATTTAATAAATTAGGGAATAAAATTGGAATTATAGTACCTTAGGTTAAAAATTGAATATAAAATAACTAAAAGGGCAATAATAGCTGTATTTTGCTTACATTTTTTTTATGTTATCGCAAAAAACAGGATGTGCCAACAAATAAAACTGTTGCTCTAAGCACTTCTTACATTAAATAATTAACAAATAAGGCTATTTCGTCATTTCCAATCGACAACTGCTTAACCAACTGAGCCACGGAATAAATTTTTTGCTTCCACGGGTGTCAGTTTTGTCTCTGTGCGATGCATACTTTGAATCTGCACTAAAATGATTTGGGATGCATATGGTTGCACCAAATTAATTTGCATTGAAAACAAAAATTTATCCGGAACAGAACCTGGTTCATTTCTTAAATAAAAACTGGATTGTTCATTTCACATATTTAGTTCTGCTACTTTCTACTTGACGCAATAACAAACGCTTGCTCTTTTAAATGCATACATCATGTCAACCGAATAGAAAGCGCCATCTATTGGGTAATAGCATACAACGAAATATAATGCAAGTAGTTTTTTTCATAATAGTTAAATCGTATCGGATCCAGCGTTGTCAGATGAATATACCTCCAAAATTACCTCATTCTCGCATTTAATTCTCTCAAATTACCACACGTCAAAAATACCTCAAATTACCTCGAAATCGTGCAAATTACCACAAAATTACCGCAAGTCAATGAAATACCTCAAAGTTGCTTAAAATATCACATTAAGCGGTGTTTATAGCAACGTATGAAATTATTTAACGAAAGTAAACCTAAATTGCAACATATTAATTAACAACAATTAATAAAACAATAATTTTCAGAATAATTCAATACTTTAATGAGTTCAAAAATTATTTCTCAAAAAACTTTTTCCAGCCCCATAGCAGTCCTTGCACTTCTCATCATAAATTTTTCTATTAACACATTCATAATATTAAATGCGCCTAAAATGTAAAAAATACTTTAAACTTTCAGAGTTTTTGAATAACTATGCGACAATGATATTTTTCTTTCAGACATAATTATTTTATTTTCCACTTTACTATCAGAAATTATTTACGTTCTTTTGTTGATAAATATGGAAAACTGTTTAAACACAAACAAACTACCAACAAGAATGCACAAGAAGAATACATCAACAAGCGCATTCACTCAGTAAACCTTTTCTGTACACATTCATTCACGCGTATTTCTACCACAGCAGGTAGAAATCTCTTTTTGGTAATGTGAGGTATTTGTGGTAATTTCGGTATTTTTTATCTCTCGCGTGGGAAAAATCGCACATGTGGTAAAAATTTTCTCGCATGAGAATTTTTCTCACATAAAGCGATGATATTTACTTTCTCCCGCAGCATCTCGCATGAGCTCAAAAAATACCGAAAGCACTATTTATCGTGCAAAACTGGTAACGCTGATCGGATCACCCTCTTAACGTGGAGTAGAGAACCAATGCTGCGAATCAGTTCGTACAAAACCAACACAAGCAAAAACAAAAACAAAGAAAGCAGGAGACAACATGCAAGCCGCCAGAGCTGTAAAATTCTCATTCATATTCAAAATTTTAAGTACAAATGAATAACGACACAAGAATGCATTCAATTTATACAAAATTGATTAATGAATAAAATGTTCAATTCACACTCAATTTTAAAAAATTGATTTATTATTCATTTTTCATTATTCAGAATAATGCATTAGTTTTTTTTATTCAATTGAATGCTATTCATAAAGAATGCAATTAACAAAGAATCGTTATTCATTTTGGATTCATGCATTAATTTTTTATTCATTATTAATTTTTTATTCATTATTAATTTTTTATTCATTATTCATTTTGTATTCATTATCCATTTTTTATTCATTATTCATTTTTTGTTCATTATTAGTTTTTTATTCATTATTAGTTTTTTATTAATTATTGATTTCGTATTCATACTATTGCTTTGTGTTAATTTTTTAACCAAAGTAGAATGAATAATGAATAAAAAATGAATAATGAATAAAAACATAATAATGAATAAGACATGAATAATGAATAAAAAATTATAACGATTATAAATATAATCGATGATAAAATTAATAACGATTCCTTGTGAATTGCATTCTTTGTGAATAGCATTCTCTATGAATAGCATTCATTTGAATAAAAAATTAATGCATTATTCAGAATAACGAAAAATGAATAATAGAAATTAATAATAAATCAATTTTTTTAAAAGTGAATGTGAGTTCAAAATTTTATTCATGGATCAATTTTGCATTCATTAAATGCATTCTTTGTTTGTTACTCACTGAATTAAATTTTTGTAAAAACAATCAAATTAAATGCATTCTTTTACAGCTCTACAAGCAGCTAATGATTGATTTTCTTATATAAAAATATAGATTTTTCTTCTACGATTTTGCTATTTTATGACTTTACTATTCCTATAACATAATTCCATAAAATGTGAGTGCGGAACGCTTGATTTTTTTTTTTATAAATTTCATAGCATATTTTTAGGCATTTTTTGTTTTGTGATTTATTGAAACTTCAGAAATTTTTATATTTTTATTCATTTTGAAATTTTCAGTTTTACAAAAAATTTTAAACTTATTTTGTCGTACCTACTATGGTTTCCGGTTTTACTTTAAGGTATTTTATAAATATTTGGAACTAAAAATTGTTATTTGGCCCATTTTAAATCGAATATGTTACCATCGCTGATTTTTAATTCAATTTTCAACAAAGAAATTTCATATATTAAGGGTATTCATGCAACTGGGCAAAGCCCTTATAAACGGTATAAACCGTATAAGTTTATTCTCCTTATAAATGAACTGTCAGAGTTTGTTTGAAGAAGCTTTTGCACAAACCAGATATCTTTGCTCAACGATTTAGCTGAGCAAACGAGCAGACAAACTTATAACATCAATCAGCTGATTTATTTTATTAAAGCAAAAGAAAATATTAGAAGCAAGATATAGTCAAAATTTTAAATCTAATTAAATAAAATGGAAGAGGTAAGAATGGAAATTTTGTGAATTGAAGGAATTAAAAAATATTTATATACTTCATTTGCAGAAAGCAAACACTGAACTTGCAAACAGCTGATATATTGATGCAAATGCTCAATCGACTTTTAAGGGATAAAAATAACTAATTGCCAATTTATATTCCTGTCTCTTTGCATGAATACCCTTATTATGTTTTTCCTTTATAAAAACCGGGCCCGTCATTTTTGATGGGAAAGAACTAGTAGTAGTAATAAAATCCAAAGTTATAAAATCGTTAAGAGCAGGATATATCTGATACTTTAGTATATTTATTATGTTTATTAAAGGTCACAAAACGTTCCATGACCTTAAAAAAATTTGTTAATACGACCCCATACAAACCGCGCTGTAAGACGTAATTCTACGTCAAAAAACCGAAATTACACTTTTTGAAATACGAACAGCTTACTTTTTTTCAATAAAGTATACAACTCTAGCAAAAAAAATCGAAAAATATTTTATTTTTATTAAAAATCTATTTTCAATTGCTTTCTAACGATTCTTCATTTTTAAAAACAGGGGTAACAGATGACAGAGATATGATTTATTGAAAATGACTCCATTTTCAAGATTTTTCCTTTAATCAAAAATTGCTATCTCGATATATGTAGAAAAAATGGCGCGGAGATTACGATTTCCGGTGCGCCGCGAATTGACGATGGTTTCGAAGAGTACTCTTAATAAAAATAAGAATAGCCAAAGGAAATGTTGAGTTATCGATTTGTTTTTGAGTTATCGATTATTTAAAAATTTTTTTTTGCTATAAGGTCTATAAAGAAAATCGGCTATATTTTTCTTAATATATAACCGATATTAATGATTAAGGTATTATATAAATGGTTATATATAAAGCTTTTAGAAAAATTTAAAATGAATGAAACCTGTTGAGTACTTTGTATTTTGTAGGTATTTTTATTCAATAAAAAAATATTTTCTTACACAAAACCGTTATTTTCTCAAAAATTTCCGTTATTGCTATGAATTGTTAAGAGTAAATTATTAAAGCTTGAAAATTTATCTTTCAGTTGGTATATAATATATATAATTTATTTGACTTTTTGAGGTGTTTTTTATGTTACAATGATTTGCCCTTGTACGGAAAATTGCTTATTTCACTCATATTTACCTTAGATGTTTTGCTTTTTTACTCCATATTTTCGAATATCACCATTACAGTAAACAATTGTTTTTAAGGCAACATTGTAGCTACAATATTTATATGTATTAACGGGATTTTCGAGTCAGTGAAAAAACTTTTAATTTTTAGTCGATCAGTTAGTAAAAAAATATGCATATTTTTATCTTTCGAAAACAAGGTACAACTTTCAGCTTTTCAAAAAATATATATTTTTATTATCTTTAAAACTCAAATTTTTTAGAAAATTACGGTTTTTTAAATTAAAAAATTCAAATCCGATATTTATTCGCTTATAAATTTAAAAACATTTTTGAAATTATATTTGTATTATATTTCGTTGAAAAGGCATTTAATTACCTTTCGAATAGCATGTCAATCTTGAAGAATCATTGGATATTGGCAAAGATATAGAAAATTTTTTTAACAGATTTTTCAACAAAAAAAAACACTTGGAAAGTTTAATTTTTATGTAATATAGTGTGAAATTAAATAAAAGTTGCATATTTTTATATGTCAAACAAAAGGTCTAACTGTAAGCTTTTCAAAAAAAATATATTTTTAGTAACTTAATAACGTACATTTTTTAGAAAATAACGGTTCTTTTTATTAAAAAATTAAACTTTGCTAACTCTGCTAAAAAATATTGTAGCAGGTCATTTAATGACCTTTTAAATGACACATCAATCTTAAAGATCCATTAAGTAACGGCAAAGATATAGATATTTTTTTGAACAGATCTTTAAACAAAAAAATTTTTTTTTAAAATCGATAACGAATAGAGTTATCGATTTTTTGTTCGGCGAATCATGTTTTTTTGTTGTTCTCTACCAGAAAACACATTCAAATCGCGGCGCCCCGGAAATCGTAATCGTGCCAAAATGGCGATATAAAAAAATTATTTCTATTCTTAGAAGTGAAAAAGGAGCATGAGGTAAATTTTTTGAAATAAAAACTTGCATTAGGCTTGGAAAAGCCGTCACTATGAATAAGTAAAGTTAGAGTTAAGTTTCGTTTAACATAAGTAAATTATCGAAATTATTTAGTATTTGTTTAGGGATGAAAAAACCTAAACCAATTTCGTTAAGTTGAAAATCGAAATTATCATAAAAATAAAATATGATCTTATAGGATGTTTTTAAGATAAAGTTGGCATTTTCGATACATTAAAAACCGTAAAACATTTCAATATACTCTGGTGGGGCTCTGAGCGGAGCTCGGTCGCCCAGGTACTTATATATTATATATTATATATTATATATTATATATTATATATTATATATTATATATTATATATTATATATTATATATTATATATTATATATTATATATTATATATTATATATTATATATTATATATTATATATTATATATTATATATTATATATTATATATTATATATTATATATATTATATATTATATATTATTAATATTATATATTATATATTATATATTATATATTATATATTATATATTATATATTATATATTATATATTATATATTATATATTATATATTATATATTATATATTATATATTATATATTATATATTATATATTATATATTATATATTATATATTATATATTATATATTATATATTATATATTATATATTATATATTATATATTATATATTATATATTATATATTATATATATATATTTATATATTATATATTATATATTATATATTATATATTATATATTATATATTATATATTATATATTATATATTATATATTATATATTATATATTATATATTATATATTATATATTATATATTATATATTATATATTATATATTATATATTATATATTATATATTATATATTATATATTATATATTATATATTATATATTATATATTATATATTATATATTATATATTATATATTATATATTATATATTATATATTATATATTATATATTATATATTATATATTATATATTATATATTATATATTATATATTATATATTATATATTATATATTATATATTATATATTATATATTATATATTATATATTAATATATATATATATTATATATTATATATTATATATTATATATTATATTATATATTATATATTATATATTATATATTATATATTATATATTATATATTATATATTATATATTATATATTATATATTATATATTATATATTATATATTATATATTATATATTATATATTATATATTATATATTATATATTATATATTATATATTATATATTATATATTATATATTATATATTATATATTATATATTATATATTATATATTATATATTATATATTATATATTATATATTATATATTATATATTATATATTATATATTATATATTATATATTATATATTATATATTATATATTATATATTATATATTATATATTATATATTATATATTATATATTATATATTATATATTATATATTATATATTATATATTATATATTATATATTATATATTATATATTATATATTATATATTATATATTATATATTATATATTATATATTATATATTATATATTATATATTATATATTATATATTATTATATATTATATATTATATATTATATATTTATATTATATATTATATATTATATATTATATATTATATATTATATTATTATATATTATATATTATATATTATATATTATATATTATATATTATATATTATATATTATATATTATATATTATATATTATATATTATATATTATATATTATATATTATATATTATATATTATATATTATATATTATATATTATATATTATATATTATATATTATATATTATATATTATATATTATATATTATATATTATATATTATATATTATATATTATATATTATATATTATATATTATATATTATATATTATATATTATATATTATATATTATATATTATATATTATATATTATATATTATATATTATATATTATATATTATATATATATATTATATATTATATATTATATATTATATATTATATATTATATATTATATATTATATATTATATATTATATATTATATATTATATATTATATATTATATATTATATATTATATATTATATATTATATATTATATATTATATATTATATATTATATATTATATATTATATATTATATATTATATATTATATATTATATATTATATATTATATATTATATATTATATATTATATATTATATATATATATTATATATTATATATTATATATTATATATTATATATTATATATTATATATTATATATTATATATTATATATTATATATTATATTATATATTATATATTATATATTATATATTATATATTATATATTATATATTATATATTATATATTATATATTATATATTATATATTATATATTATATATTATATATTATATATTAATATATTATATATTATATATTATATATTATATATTATATATTATATATTATATATTATATATTATATATTATATATTATATATTATATATTATATATTATATATTATATATTATATATTATATATTATATATTATATATTATATATTATATATTATATATTATATATTATATATTATATATTATATATTATATATTATATATTATATATTATATATTATATATTATATATTATATATTATATATTATATATTATATATTATATATTATATATTATATATTATATATTATATATTATATATTATATATTATATATTATATATTATATATTATATATTATATATTATATATTATATATTATATATTATATATTATATATTATATATTATATATTATATATTATATATTATATATTATATATTATATATTATATATTATATATTATATATTATATATTATATATTATATATTATATATTATATATTATATATTATATATTATATATTATATATTATATATTATATATTATATATTATATATTATATATTATATATTATATATTATATATTATATATTATATATTATATATTATATATTATATATTATATATTATATATTATATATTATATATTATATATTATATATTATATATTATATATTATATATTATATATTATATATTATATATTATATATTATATATTATATATTATATATTATATATTATATATTATATATTATATATTATATATTATATATTATATATTATATATTATATATTATATATTATATATTATATATTATATATTATATATTATATATTATATATTATATATTATATATTATATATTATATATTATATATTATATATTATATATTATATATTATATATTATATATTATATATTATATATTATATATTATATATTATATATTATATATTATATATTATATATTATATATTATATATTATATATTATATATTATATATTATATATTATATATTATATATTATATATTATATATTATATATTATATATTATATATTATATATTATATATTATATATTATATATTATATATTATATATTATATATTATATATTATATATTATATATTATATATTATATATTATATATTATATATTATATATTATATATTATATATTATATATTATATATTATATATTATATATTATATATTATATATTATATATTATATATTATATATTATATATTATATATTATATATTATATATTATATATTATATATTATATATTATATATTATATATTATATATTATATATTATATATTATATATTATATATTATATATTATATATTATATATTATATATTATATATTATATATTATATATTATATATTATATATTATATATTATATATTATATATTATATATTATATATTATATATTATATATTATATATTATATATTATATATTATATATTATATATTATATATTATATATTATATATTATATATTATATATTATATATTATATATTATATATTATATATTATATATTATATATTATATATTATATATTATATATTATATATTATATATTATATATTATATATTATATATTATATATTATATATTATATATTATATATTATATATTATATATTATATATTATATATTATATATTATATATTATATATTATATATTATATATTATATATTATATATTATATATTATATATTATATATTATATATTATATATTATATATTATATATTATATATTATATATTATATATTATATATTATATATTATATATTATATATTATATATTATATATTATATATTATATATTATATATTATATATTATATATTATATATTATATATTATATATTATATATTATATATTATATATTATATATTATATATTATATATTATATATTATATATTATATATTATATATTATATATTATATATTATATATTATATATTATATATTATATATTATATATTATATATTATATATTATATATTATATATTATATATTATATATTATATATTATATATTATATATTATATATTATATATTATATATTATATATTATATATTATATATTATATATTATATATTATATATTATATATTATATATTATATATTATATATTATATATTATATATTATATATTATATATTATATATTATATATTATATATTATATATTATATATTATATATTATATATTATATATTATATATTATATATTATATATTATATATTATATATTATATATTATATATTATATATTATATATTATATATTATATATTATATATTATATATTATATATTACTAGCTTTTACCCGGCGTGCTTTGCTACGCCTTATCCAATTCCTTAGAGCTACCGTGTGTGTCTGTTTATTTGACGGTAATCTAACAGATTTTGCGAGTAACAGTGTTAAATTCTGTATTTTTAAAAGAAAAAAAAATACTTGACATATTCAATCACTGGATGGAAAAAAAATGTATTTCTTTTTATTATCATTGTTTTAAAAATTGAAAAGTATTAAATGAAATAAAATGTAATTGTAATGCATATGAATATACTATTTTCTTTGTCTTGCCAAGTGGAGTATAAATGAATATATCAGTTAGAGTAACAAGTCGAGATCAAGCTACATATAGCTTGCCATGTTCAAAACATGAATTCTCTAAGTTTATTCATTGAAGTCTCTCGAAGTCATTGAAAAGGCCAATCTTATCGGAAACTGCGAATCATCCCGATAATTGTAATTTTCAAATATGCCACTACTTCTATGGGCCGCCTTCTTTGATTCACTGGGAAATCTAGAATTTATCTTTTCACTAAACAGTTTTTATTTTCTTTCTTACCAGGAGTGAATAGTTATAGAAAAAATGTTAAATGATTTAACCATGTAAATGTATTTAAGGATTGGTTTATAAATTCTCTGGTAATTTTTATATGTTGAAAATGTAGCATCAAAGCAGTCACCGTACCTGACTGTCAATTACTTAGTACTATTAGCAAACCCGCTGCACACTTCGTAGTGGAAAATAGAAAAATAAGAAATCAATTTCAAATTCATTTAAATCAGTGAGTATAAGAGTTTTTAGTGTAGTGCTCTGTGGTACACAATATTTTTGGTTTTTCCATTTTCGGTGTAAATATACAAAACCGATGGTTTGCCAACACGCGAACAGGCTACATATAACTGTCCATGTGAGAAAACTGGATACTCTAAATTTACTCCGCAAAAAGCTAACGATTGGCCTTGTGCTTTATTAATAGTAACCGCAAACGCAAGACGAATAGGAAACTGAAGTCGTTTAAATTCGAATGACATATCAGATGGAATGAGTGGAATGCGTGGAATGAATACATCTTCGCCTTTGAATTTGCCCGTTAAAATAGTTGCTTCAACAACATAAGCCATCAATCTTTTAACAGAAAGTCTTGTACCATTACACAAACAGGGTTGATTAATATTGCGAAGCATAATGATAGTTACTCCAACTTTCAATTGGAGATTATGCGGAGGCAATCCTGGTAAATCCAACGAATTCAAAAATTCTGTTGGAAAATTCACAATATCTTTTTCATTGGTAACAGTATCCACAGACTTGTACGAAACTATGTCACCAGGAATCTTGGATTGTATGGCCGTGCTTAGTTCACTAACATCTTTGTTCTTAGCTGCTAAAATTGCTCTTTCACTCAACCATGCATGGCATTTATACTGTTGTGCTATGTTCGGAAAAACACTCTCAATCAATTCCTCCTTCGACTGTACAAAACGGCAAAAATCATTTGGCAATGTTATCAACCCAGCTTCATCAACGGGCATCGCACCATTCCCAATTGTCAATAATTGCGTCGGCTGCTGTCGATCAAGGAATGACGGGCAATGTTTGTCTGAAATCGCCTGACAATAAAATCAATGCACCACCAAATAAGTTTGAATTATCCCGTACATCTTTCATTGTTCTTTCAAAAGCTTCAACGGACTTCTTATTCGCCATAGTGCATTCATCCCAAATAATCATACAGCAACGTTTCAGTAATTTTTCCGTTCCAGATGTTTTTGAAATTGTTGGTGTTTCATTACATTGGTAGTTTAGCGGTAATTTCAATGCAGAATGTGCTGTCCGACCACCATCTAACAATGTGGCAGCAATGCCAGAAGACGCCAATGCCAAGGCAATTCTATTTTGGGAACGTATCGTTGCCAACAGTAATGAAATTAAAAACGTTTTTCCG
Source organism: Tetanocera ferruginea (assembly GCA_958299015.1). Taxonomy (NCBI): domain Eukaryota; kingdom Metazoa; phylum Arthropoda; class Insecta; order Diptera; family Sciomyzidae; genus Tetanocera; species Tetanocera ferruginea. The sequence continues at coordinate 68,307,973 of OY282641.1, read as the reverse complement.
GTGCCTCCAGGTGCATCCAGAAAATAAAAACCACCGGCATCACTATTGGCAGCTTGCATAATAGTATCGTATGACGTTTTTTGCTGCGAATTTAATTTCGAAAGAGTTGCTTGAACGAAAGCTCTCAATTCGTGGTGATCGTATTGTTGTTCACGTTGCAGCTCTAGCTGGAAAATGTCATGCATTGCCCGATAAGGTGATGGCATTCCCAACTGTGGTAATGTGTTACGACAGTCTTGCACGAAATGGCCAATAATATTTTTAAAAGCTTTTTTTGTGGGAGTTGCCTAGACTAAACGCTGAACATGAAAATATGTCTCAAGTTTGAAATAACATGGGGTACCATGCAGATGTGCCATGAATAATGAAAAGTATAATTTTTGGAAACCGTGGTAAGAATAGCGCCACCCAATTTTCGAACCAAGAGAGGCTTTACCGAAGACGTGAAAAGGTAATATCATTTAGCTTTAAGGCACCTCCAGAGTGAAGCATATGAACTGTGCTGTAAGCGAAGCGTTTTGCTTGCGAAAGAACTGGTTCATGCTCTCTTATGAGGGTGCGCATAGTGAGAGTTGCGTTTCGGCGCGTTTAAAAGCTGTTATCGCAAGAGTTTCGCAAGCAAACGCATAGCATCACTTGCGCGAGCGTTTGCTTGCGAGAATGCATGTTTTTTATTCATGTTTGTTTATTTAGAATTTTATTTTGTAATGTTGTTGTATGGGAGCAAGAAAAAACAACTTTTTTAAAAAATTTTTCGCGTTTTTAAAAATTGAAGAAATACCCTTTTTGTTTTACAGAAGCGATTTTTGACAAAATATAATCGAATGATTCAACACATTCGGGTATATTGATAAAATTTTTCTTCATAATTGCTCATCATTCAGATGGGTACACACAGTTCCCCGCACAGTTGGAACGCTTTGATGAACGCTTTGCCAAACGCTTTGCCAAACGCTTTGCGAAATGGTTTGGCAACGCTTTGCAAAACGCTTTGAACAGCACAGCGACAAATCCCTTCACTTGCAGCACAGCTCATATGCTTCACTTTAAGCGCTGCGTAAGAATTTGTATAATTTAGCATTATATATGTGATTTGCTTTCTCTCATATACCAACGCAAATAAATTACCGCTGTGAACGGTTGAGGTTGATCTGATCAGATCAGATAACTGAATATCATAGATTTTGCTGTTAATATTTTTAATTGATACTATTAATTGAGCCCAGATATCTGTAGTTGAATTTTAAAGAAGGAAAAAATAATAATTTTCACTGAATCCTGATCATTGAAGACAAAAACTGCGATGCAGAAACTATGCAACCAATTGTATAATTGAAATTCTTAAACTCTAAGATGAATTCGATCATGAACTAACGGGCGGCTTTGTTCACAAATATGTTCAGATATGCATGTTTTTTTTGAATGGGTTATGGACTTTTTTGTGGGTAGCATTTATACTTTTCATTGGAGGACGAAACTGAATGCTGGTGTGCAAAATGGATATATTGAACTGAATGATTTGCAAACGAAATATCGATTTCGACGGAGACCACTCTAGTTTAATTTATTTGCAAATGAAGTCAAGAATTGAGAAACACACATTCAATTAGGCTGTTCACAGTTTGTTATAATTTTTTATGCACGCATTTTTGAATTGGGTGACAATAAGCGGCACTTGAGGTGGTGGGTGACTGATGAGCATTAGAAGTTGTTGTTGCTAGCAGCGTCCGAAGAGATCAACTCGCGCCGAAGTTATCATTTTTTTTGCACGCATTTTTGAATTGAGTGACAATAAACGGCACTTGATGAGGTAGAGTGATGGTCGATGCAATATTAGAAGTTCTTGTTACCAGCGACGATGAAAGTTGTAATAGAGATTTGAATTAAAATTATAACGTGACATATTCTTTCTATCGGCATGCCTTTCTTTATCTTCATCTGGGCTTATACGCAGAACTACATGTTCAAATGCCTATAACTCATGAACCAATGCAGATACAAAGACCGTTAATACATAAAAACCTTCGTATTGACGTTACCTTTCATGTGAAATTTACAGAAACAAAATCGGTTCACGCATTACAGAGAACATCAATTTCATACACAATGCAACTTATTTTTATATATATAGATAGTTTATAGTTTATAGTTTTTAGTTTATAGTTTATAGTTTATAGTTTATAGTTTATAGTTTATAGTTTATAGTTTATAGTTTATAGTTTATAGTTTATAGTTTATAGTTTATAGTTTATAGTTTATAGTTTATAGTTTATAGTTTATAGTTTATAGTTTATAGTTTATAGTTTATAGTTTATAGTTTATAGTTTATAGTTTATAGTTTATAGTTTATAGTTTATAGTTTATAGTTTATAGTTTATAGTTTATAGTTTATAGTTTATAGTTTATAGTTTATAGTTTATAGTTTATAGTTTATAGTTTATAGTTTATAGTTTATAGTTTATAGTTTATAGTTTATAGTTTATAGTTTATAGTTTATAGTTTATAGTTTATAGTTTATAGTTTATAGTTTATAGTTTATAGTTTATAGTTTATAGTTTATAGTTTATAGTTTATAGTTTATAGTTTATAGTTTATAGTTTATAGTTTATAGTTTATAGTTTATAGTTTATAGTTTATAGTTTATAGTTTATAGTTTATAGTTTATAGTTTATAGTTTATAGTTTATAGTTTATAGTTTATAGTTTATAGTTTATAGTTTATAGTTTATAGTTTATAGTTTATAGTTTATAGTTTATAGTTTATAGTTTATAGTTTATAGTTTATAGTTTATAGTTTATAGTTTATAGTTTATAGTTTATAGTTTATAGTTTATAGTTTATAGTTTATAGTTTATAGTTTATAGTTTATAGTTTATAGTTTATAGTTTATAGTTTATAGTTTATAGTTTATAGTTTATAGTTTATAGTTTATAGTTTATAGTTTATAGTTTATAGTTTATAGTTTATAGTTTATAGTTTATAGTTTATAGTTTATAGTTTATAGTTTATAGTTTATAGTTTATAGTTTATAGTTTATAGTTTATAGTTTATAGTTTATAGTTTATAGTTTATAGTTTATAGTTTATAGTTTATAGTTTATAGTTTATAGTTTATAGTTTATAGTTTATAGTTTATAGTTTATAGTTTATAGTTTATAGTTTATAGTTTATAGTTTATAGTTTATAGTTTATAGTTTATAGTTTATAGTTTATAGTTTATAGTTTATAGTTTATAGTTTATAGTTTATAGTTTATAGTTTATAGTTTATAGTTTATAGTTTATAGTTTATAGTTTATAGTTTATAGTTTATAGTTTATAGTTTATAGTTTATAGTTTATAGTTTATAGTTTATAGTTTATAGTTTATAGTTTATAGTTTATAGTTTATAGTTTATAGTTTATAGTTTATAGTTTATAGTTTATAGTTTATAGTTTATAGTTTATAGTTTATAGTTTATAGTTTATAGTTTATAGTTTATAGTTTATAGTTTATAGTTTATAGTTTATAGTTTATAGTTTATAGTTTATAGTTTATAGTTTATAGTTTATAGTTTATAGTTTATAGTTTATAGTTTATAGTTTATAGTTTATAGTTTATAGTTTATAGTTTATAGTTTATAGTTTATAGTTTATAGTTTATAGTTTATAGTTTATAGTTTATAGTTTATAGTTTATAGTTTATAGTTTATAGTTTATAGTTTATAGTTTATAGTTTATAGTTTATAGTTTATAGTTTATAGTTTATAGTTTATAGTTTATAGTTTATAGTTTATAGTTTATAGTTTATAGTTTATAGTTTATAGTTTATAGTTTATAGTTTATAGTTTATAGTTTATAGTTTATAGTTTATAGTTTATAGTTTATAGTTTATAGTTTATAGTTTATAGTTTATAGTTTATAGTTTATAGTTTATAGTTTATAGTTTATAGTTTATAGTTTATAGTTTATAGTTTATAGTTTATAGTTTATAGTTTATAGTTTATAGTTTATAGTTTATAGTTTATAGTTTATAGTTTATAGTTTATAGTTTATAGTTTATAGTTTATAGTTTATAGTTTATAGTTTATAGTTTATAGTTTATAGTTTATAGTTTATAGTTTATAGTTTATAGTTTATAGTTTATAGTTTATAGTTTATAGTTTATAGTTTATAGTTTATAGTTTATAGTTTATAGTTTATAGTTTATAGTTTATAGTTTATAGTTTATAGTTTATAGTTTATAGTTTATAGTTTATAGTTTATAGTTTATAGTTTATAGTTTATAGTTTATAGTTTATAGTTTATAGTTTATAGTTTATAGTTTATAGTTTATAGTTTATAGTTTATAGTTTATAGTTTATAGTTTATAGTTTATAGTTTATAGTTTATAGTTTATAGTTTATAGTTTATAGTTTATAGTTTATAGTTTATAGTTTATAGTTTATAGTTTATAGTTTATAGTTTATAGTTTATAGTTTATAGTTTATAGTTTATAGTTTATAGTTTATAGTTTATAGTTTATAGTTTATAGTTTATAGTTTATAGTTTATAGTTTATAGTTTATAGTTTATAGTTTATAGTTTATAGTTTATAGTTTATAGTTTATAGTTTATAGTTTATAGTTTATAGTTTATAGTTTATAGTTTATAGTTTATAGTTTATAGTTTATAGTTTATAGTTTATAGTTTATAGTTTATAGTTTATAGTTTATAGTTTATAGTTTATAGTTTATAGTTTATAGTTTATAGTTTATAGTTTATAGTTTATAGTTTATAGTTTATAGTTTATAGTTTATAGTTTATAGTTTATAGTTTATAGTTTATAGTTTATAGTTTATAGTTTATAGTTTATAGTTTATAGTTTATAGTTTATAGTTTATAGTTTATAGTTTATAGTTTATAGTTTATAGTTTATAGTTTATAGTTTATAGTTTATAGTTTATAGTTTATAGTTTATAGTTTATAGTTTATAGTTTATAGTTTATAGTTTATAGTTTATAGTTTATAGTTTATAGTTTATAGTTTATAGTTTATAGTTTATAGTTTATAGTTTATAGTTTATAGTTTATAGTTTATAGTTTATAGTTTATAGTTTATAGTTTATAGTTTATAGTTTATAGTTTATAGTTTATAGTTTATAGTTTATAGTTTATAGTTTATAGTTTATAGTTTATAGTTTATAGTTTATAGTTTATAGTTTATAGTTTATAGTTTATAGTTTATAGTTTATAGTTTATAGTTTATAGTTTATAGTTTATAGTTTATAGTTTATAGTTTATAGTTTATAGTTTATAGTTTATAGTTTATAGTTTATAGTTTATAGTTTATAGTTTATAGTTTATAGTTTATAGTTTATAGTTTATAGTTTATAGTTTATAGTTTATAGTTTATAGTTTATAGTTTATAGTTTATAGTTTATAGTTTATAGTTTATAGTTTATAGTTTATAGTTTATAGTTTATAGTTTATAGTTTATAGTTTATAGTTTATAGTTTATAGTTTATAGTTTATAGTTTATAGTTTATAGTTTATAGTTTATAGTTTATAGTTTATAGTTTATAGTTTATAGTTTATAGTTTATAGTTTATAGTTTATAGTTTATAGTTTATAGTTTATAGTTTATAGTTTATAGTTTATAGTTTATAGTTTATAGTTTATAGTTTATAGTTTATAGTTTATAGTTTATAGTTTATAGTTTATAGTTTATAGTTTATAGTTTATAGTTTATAGTTTATAGTTTATAGTTTATAGTTTATAGTTTATAGTTTATAGTTTATAGTTTATAGTTTATAGTTTATAGTTTATAGTTTATAGTTTATAGTTTATAGTTTATAGTTTATAGTTTATAGTTTATAGTTTATAGTTTATAGTTTATAGTTTATAGTTTATAGTTTATAGTTTATAGTTTATAGTTTATAGTTTATAGTTTATAGTTTATAGTTTATAGTTTATAGTTTATAGTTTATAGTTTATAGTTTATAGTTTATAGTTTATAGTTTATAGTTTATAGTTTATAGTTTATAGTTTATAGTTTATAGTTTATAGTTTATAGTTTATAGTTTATAGTTTATAGTTTATAGTTTATAGTTTATAGTTTATAGTTTATAGTTTATAGTTTATAGTTTATAGTTTATAGTTTATAGTTTATAGTTTATAGTTTATAGTTTATAGTTTATAGTTTATAGTTTATAGTTTATAGTTTATAGTTTATAGTTTATAGTTTATAGTTTATAGTTTATAGTTTATAGTTTATAGTTTATAGTTTATAGTTTATAGTTTATAGTTTATAGTTTATAGTTTATAGTTTATAGTTTATAGTTTATAGTTTATAGTTTATAGTTTATAGTTTATAGTTTATAGTTTATAGTTTATAGTTTATAGTTTATAGTTTATAGTTTATAGTTTATAGTTTATAGTTTATAGTTTATAGTTTATAGTTTATAGTTTATAGTTTATAGTTTATAGTTTATAGTTTATAGTTTATAGTTTATAGTTTATAGTTTATAGTTTATAGTTTATAGTTTATAGTTTATAGTTTATAGTTTATAGTTTATAGTTTATAGTTTATAGTTTATAGTTTATAGTTTATAGTTTATAGTTTATAGTTTATAGTTTATAGTTTATAGTTTATAGTTTATAGTTTATAGTTTATAGTTTATAGTTTATAGTTTATAGTTTATAGTTTATAGTTTATAGTTTATAGTTTATAGTTTATAGTTTATAGTTTATAGTTTATAGTTTATAGTTTATAGTTTATAGTTTATAGTTTATAGTTTATAGTTTATAGTTTATAGTTTATAGTTTATAGTTTATAGTTTATAGTTTATAGTTTATAGTTTATAGTTTATAGTTTATAGTTTATAGTTTATAGTTTATAGTTTATAGTTTATAGTTTATAGTTTATAGTTTATAGTTTATAGTTTATAGTTTATAGTTTATAGTTTATAGTTTATAGTTTATAGTTTATAGTTTATAGTTTATAGTTTATAGTTTATAGTTTATAGTTTATAGTTTATAGTTTATAGTTTATAGTTTATAGTTTATAGTTTATAGTTTATAGTTTATAGTTTATAGTTTATAGTTTATAGTTTATAGTTTATAGTTTATAGTTTATAGTTTATAGTTTATAGTTTATAGTTTATAGTTTATAGTTTATAGTTTATAGTTTATAGTTTATAGTTTATAGTTTATAGTTTATAGTTTATAGTTTATAGTTTATAGTTTATAGTTTATAGTTTATAGTTTATAGTTTATAGTTTATAGTTTATAGTTTATAGTTTATAGTTTATAGTTTATAGTTTATAGTTTATAGTTTATAGTTTATAGTTTATAGTTTATAGTTTATAGTTTATAGTTTATAGTTTATAGTTTATAGTTTATAGTTTATAGTTTATAGTTTATAGTTTATAGTTTATAGTTTATAGTTTATAGTTTATAGTTTATAGTTTATAGTTTATAGTTTATAGTTTATAGTTTATAGTTTATAGTTTATAGTTTATAGTTTATAGTTTATAGTTTATAGTTTATAGTTTATAGTTTATAGTTTATAGTTTATAGTTTATAGTTTATAGTTTATAGTTTATAGTTTATAGTTTATAGTTTATAGTTTATAGTTTATAGTTTATAGTTTATAGTTTATAGTTTATAGTTTATAGTTTATAGTTTATAGTTTATAGTTTATAGTTTATAGTTTATAGTTTATAGTTTATAGTTTATAGTTTATAGTTTATAGTTTATAGTTTATAGTTTATAGTTTATAGTTTATAGTTTATAGTTTATAGTTTATAGTTTATAGTTTATAGTTTATAGTTTATAGTTTATAGTTTATAGTTTATAGTTTATAGTTTATAGTTTATAGTTTATAGTTTATAGTTTATAGTTTATAGTTTATAGTTTATAGTTTATAGTTTATAGTTTATAGTTTATAGTTTATAGTTTATAGTTTATAGTTTATAGTTTATAGTTTATAGTTTATAGTTTATAGTTTATAGTTTATAGTTTATAGTTTATAGTTTATAGTTTATAGTTTATAGTTTATAGTTTATAGTTTATAGTTTATAGTTTATAGTTTATAGTTTATAGTTTATAGTTTATAGTTTATAGTTTATAGTTTATAGTTTATAGTTTATAGTTTATAGTTTATAGTTTATAGTTTATAGTTTATAGTTTATAGTTTATAGTTTATAGTTTATAGTTTATAGTTTATAGTTTATAGTTTATAGTTTATAGTTTATAGTTTATAGTTTATAGTTTATAGTTTATAGTTTATAGTTTATAGTTTATAGTTTATAGTTTATAGTTTATAGTTTATAGTTTATAGTTTATAGTTTATAGTTTATAGTTTATAGTTTATAGTTTATAGTTTATAGTTTATAGTTTATAGTTTATAGTTTATAGTTTATAGTTTATAGTTATAGTTTATAGTTTATAGTTTATAGTTTATAGTTTATAGTTTATAGTTTATAGTTTATAGTTTATAGTTTATAGTTTATAGTTTATAGTTTATAGTTTATAGTTTATAGTTTATAGTTTATAGTTTATAGTTTATAGTTTATAGTTTATAGTTTATAGTTTATAGTTTATAGTTTATAGTTTATAGTTTATAGTTTATAGTTTATAGTTTATAGTTTATAGTTTATAGTTTATAGTTTATAGTTTATAGTTTATAGTTTATAGTTTATAGTTTATAGTTTATAGTTTATAGTTTATAGTTTATAGTTTATAGTTTATAGTTTATAGTTTATAGTTTATAGTTTATAGTTTATAGTTTATAGTTTATAGTTTATAGTTTATAGTTTATAGTTTATAGTTTATAGTTTATAGTTTATAGTTTATAGTTTATAGTTTATAGTTTATAGTTTATAGTTTATAGTTTATAGTTTATAGTTTATAGTTTATAGTTTATAGTTTATAGTTTATAGTTTATAGTTTATAGTTTATAGTTTATAGTTTATAGTTTATAGTTTATAGTTTATAGTTTATAGTTTATAGTTTATAGTTTATAGTTTATAGTTTATAGTTTATAGTTTATAGTTTATAGTTTATAGTTTATAGTTTATAGTTTATAGTTTATAGTTTATAGTTTATAGTTTATAGTTTATAGTTTATAGTTTATAGTTTATAGTTTATAGTTTATAGTTTATAGTTTATAGTTTATAGTTTATAGTTTATAGTTTATAGTTTATAGTTTATAGTTTATAGTTTATAGTTTATAGTTTATAGTTTATAGTTTATAGTTTATAGTTTATAGTTTATAGTTTATAGTTTATAGTTTATAGTTTATAGTTTATAGTTTATAGTTTATAGTTTATAGTTTATAGTTTATAGTTTATAGTTTATAGTTTATAGTTTATAGTTTATAGTTTATAGTTTATAGTTTATAGTTTATAGTTTATAGTTTATAGTTTATAGTTTATAGTTTATAGTTTATAGTTTATAGTTTATAGTTTATAGTTTATAGTTTATAGTTTATAGTTTATAGTTTATAGTTTATAGTTTATAGTTTATAGTTTATAGTTTATAGTTTATAGTTTATAGTTTATAGTTTATAGTTTATAGTTTATAGTTTATAGTTTATAGTTTATAGTTTATAGTTTATAGTTTATAGTTTATAGTTTATAGTTTATAGTTTATAGTTTATAGTTTATAGTTTATAGTTTATAGTTTATAGTTTATAGTTTATAGTTTATAGTTTATAGTTTATAGTTTATAGTTTATAGTTTATAGTTTATAGTTTATAGTTTATAGTTTATAGTTTATAGTTTATAGTTTATAGTTTATAGTTTATAGTTTATAGTTTATAGTTTATAGTTTATAGTTTATAGTTTATAGTTTATAGTTTATAGTTTATAGTTTATAGTTTATAGTTTATAGTTTATAGTTTATAGTTTATAGTTTATAGTTTATAGTTTATAGTTTATAGTTTATAGTTTATAGTTTATAGTTTATAGTTTATAGTTTATAGTTTATAGTTTATAGTTTATAGTTTATAGTTTATAGTTTATAGTTTATAGTTTATAGTTTATAGTTTATAGTTTATAGTTTATAGTTTATAGTTTATAGTTTATAGTTTATAGTTTATAGTTTATAGTTTATAGTTTATAGTTTATAGTTTATAGTTTATAGTTTATAGTTTATAGTTTATAGTTTATAGTTTATAGTTTATAGTTTATAGTTTATAGTTTATAGTTTATAGTTTATAGTTTATAGTTTATAGTTTATAGTTTATAGTTTATAGTTTATAGTTTATAGTTTATAGTTTATAGTTTATAGTTTATAGTTTATAGTTTATAGTTTATAGTTTATAGTTTATAGTTTATAGTTTATAGTTTATAGTTTATAGTTTATAGTTTATAGTTTATAGTTTATAGTTTATAGTTTATAGTTTATAGTTTATAGTTTATAGTTTATAGTTTATAGTTTATAGTTTATAGTTTATAGTTTATAGTTTATAGTTTATAGTTTATAGTTTATAGTTTATAGTTTATAGTTTATAGTTTATAGTTTATAGTTTATAGTTTATAGTTTATAGTTTATAGTTTATAGTTTATAGTTTATAGTTTATAGTTTATAGTTTATAGTTTATAGTTTATAGTTTATAGTTTATAGTTTATAGTTTATAGTTTATAGTTTATAGTTTATAGTTTATAGTTTATAGTTTATAGTTTATAGTTTATAGTTTATAGTTTATAGTTTATAGTTTATAGTTTATAGTTTATAGTTTATAGTTTATAGTTTATAGTTTATAGTTTATAGTTTATAGTTTATAGTTTATAGTTTATAGTTTATAGTTTATAGTTTATAGTTTATAGTTTATAGTTTATAGTTTATAGTTTATAGTTTATAGTTTATAGTTTATAGTTTATAGTTTATAGTTTATAGTTTATAGTTTATAGTTTATAGTTTATAGTTTATAGTTTATAGTTTATAGTTTATAGTTTATAGTTTATAGTTTATAGTTTATAGTTTATAGTTTATAGTTTATAGTTTATAGTTTATAGTTTATAGTTTTATAGTTTATAGTTTATAGTTTATTAGTTTATAGTTTATAGTTTATAGTTTATAGTTTATAGTTTATAGTTTATAGTTTATAGTTTATAGTTTATAGTTTAGTTTATAGTTATAGTTTATAGTTTATAGTTTATAGTTTATAGTTTATAGTTTATAGTTTATAGTTTATAGTTTATAGTTTATAGTTTATAGTTTATAGTTTATAGTTTATAGTTTATAGTTTATAGTTTATAGTTTATAGTTTATAGTTTATAGTTTATAGTTTATAGTTTATAGTTTATAGTTTATAGTTTATAGTTTATAGTTTATAGTTTATAGTTTATAGTTTATAGTTTATAGTTTATAGTTTATAGTTTATAGTTTATAGTTTATAGTTATAGTTATAGTTTATAGTTTATAGTTTATAGTTTATAGTTTATAGTTTATAGTTTATAGTTTATAGTTTATAGTTTATAGTTTATAGTTTATAGTTTATAGTTTATAGTTTATAGTTTATAGTTTATAGTTATAGTTTATAGTTTATAGTTTATCAGTTTATAGTTATAGTTTATAGTTTATAGTTTATAGTTTATAGTTTATAGTTTATAGTTTATAGTTTATAGTTTATAGTTTATAGTTATAGTTTATAGTTTATAGTTTATAGTTTATAGTTTATAGTTTATAGTTTATAGTTTATAGTTTATAGTTATAGTTTATAGTTTATAGTTTATAGTTTATAGTTTATAGTTTATAGTTTATAGTTTATAGTTTATAGTTTATAGTTTATAGTTTATAGTTTATAGTTTATAGTTTAGTTTATAGTTTATAGTTTATAGTTTATAGTTTATAGTTTATAGTTTATAGTTTATAGTTTATAGTTTATAGTTTATAGTTTATAGTTTATAGTTTATAGTTTATAGTTTATAGTTTATAGTTTATAGTTTATAGTTTATAGTTTATAGTTTATAGTTTATAGTTTATAGTTTATAGTTTATAGTTTATAGTTTATAGTAGTTTATAGTTTATAGTTTATAGTTTATAGTTTATAGTTTATAGTTTATAGTTTATAGTTTATAGTTTATAGTTTATAGTTTATAGTTTATAGTTTATAGTTTATAGTTTATAGTTTATAGTTTATAGTTTATAGTTTATAGTTTATAGTTTATAGTTTATAGTTTATAGTTTATAGTTTATAGTTTATAGTTTATAGTTTATAGTTTATAGTTTATAGTTTATAGTTTATAGTTTATAGTTTATAGTTTATAGTTTATAGTTTATAGTTTATAGTTTATAGTTTATAGTTTATAGTTTATAGTTTATAGTTTATAGTTTATAGTTTATAGTTTATAGTTTATAGTTTATAGTTTATAGTTTATAGTTTATAGTTTATAGTTTATAGTTTATAGTTTATAGTTTATAGTTTATAGTTTATAGTTTATAGTTTATAGTTTATAGTTTATAGTTTATAGTTTATAGTTTATAGTTTATAGTTTATAGTTTATAGTTTATAGTTTATAGTTTATAGTTTATAGTTTATAGTTTATAGTTTATAGTTTATAGTTTATAGTTTATAGTTTATAGTTTATAGTTTATAGTTTATAGTTTATAGTTTATAGTTTATAGTTTATAGTTTATAGTTTATAGTTTATAGTTTATAGTTTATAGTTTATAGTTTATAGTTTATAGTTTATAGTTTATAGTTTATAGTTTATAGTTTATAGTTTATAGTTTATAGTTTATAGTTTATAGTTTATAGTTTATAGTTTATAGTTTATAGTTTATAGTTTATAGTTTATAGTTTATAGTTTATAGTTTATAGTTTATAGTTTATAGTTTATAGTTTATAGTTTATAGTTTATAGTTTATAGTTTATAGTTTATAGTTTATAGTTTATAGTTTATAGTTTATAGTTTATAGTTTATAGTTTATAGTTTATAGTTTATAGTTTATAGTTTATAGTTTATAGTTTATAGTTTATAGTTTATAGTTTATAGTTTATAGTTTATAGTTTATAGTTTATAGTTTATAGTTTATAGTTTATAGTTTATAGTTTATAGTTTATAGTTTATAGTTTATAGTTTATAGTTTATAGTTTATAGTTTATAGTTTATAGTTTATAGTTTATAGTTTATAGTTTATAGTTTATAGTTTATAGTTTATAGTTTATAGTTTATAGTTTATAGTTTATAGTTTATAGTTTATAGTTTATAGTTTATAGTTTATAGTTTATAGTTTATAGTTTATAGTTTATAGTTTATAGTTTATAGTTTATAGTTTATAGTTTATAGTTTATAGTTTATAGTTTATAGTTTATAGTTTATAGTTTATAGTTTATAGTTTATAGTTTATAGTTTATAGTTTATAGTTTATAGTTTATAGTTTATAGTTTATAGTTTATAGTTTATAGTTTATAGTTTATAGTTTATAGTTTATAGTTTATAGTTTATAGTTTATAGTTTATAGTTTATAGTTTATAGTTTATAGTTTATAGTTTATAGTTTATAGTTTATAGTTTATAGTTTATAGTTTATAGTTTATAGTTTATAGTTTATAGTTTATAGTTTATAGTTTATAGTTTATAGTTTATAGTTTATAGTTTATAGTTTATAGTTTATAGTTTATAGTTTATAGTTTATAGTTTATAGTTTATAGTTTATAGTTTATAGTTTATAGTTTATAGTTTATAGTTTATAGTTTATAGTTTATAGTTTATAGTTTATAGTTTATAGTTTATAGTTTATAGTTTATAGTTTATAGTTTATAGTTTATAGTTTATAGTTTATAGTTTATAGTTTATAGTTTATAGTTTATAGTTTATAGTTTATAGTTTATAGTTTATAGTTTATAGTTTATAGTTTATAGTTTATAGTTTATAGTTTATAGTTTATAGTTTATAGTTTATAGTTTATAGTTTATAGTTTATAGTTTATAGTTTATAGTTTATAGTTTATAGTTTATAGTTTATAGTTTATAGTTTATAGTTTATAGTTTATAGTTTATAGTTTATAGTTTATAGTTTATAGTTTATAGTTTATAGTTTATAGTTTATAGTTTATAGTTTATAGTTTATAGTTTATAGTTTATAGTTTATAGTTTATAGTTTATAGTTTATAGTTTATAGTTTATAGTTTATAGTTTATAGTTTATAGTTTATAGTTTATAGTTTATAGTTTATAGTTTATAGTTTATAGTTTATAGTTTATAGTTTATAGTTTATAGTTTATAGTTTATAGTTTATAGTTTATAGTTTATAGTTTATAGTTTATAGTTTATAGTTTATAGTTTATAGTTTATAGTTTATAGTTTATAGTTTATAGTTTATAGTTTATAGTTTATAGTTTATAGTTTATAGTTTATAGTTTATAGTTTATAGTTTATAGTTTATAGTTTATAGTTTATAGTTTATAGTTTATAGTTTATAGTTTATAGTTTATAGTTTATAGTTTATAGTTTATAGTTTATAGTTTATAGTTTATAGTTTATAGTTTATAGTTTATAGTTTATAGTTTATAGTTTATAGTTTATAGTTTATAGTTTATAGTTTATAGTTTATAGTTTATAGTTTATAGTTTATAGTTTATAGTTTATAGTTTATAGTTTATAGTTTATAGTTTATAGTTTATAGTTTATAGTTTATAGTTTATAGTTTATAGTTTATAGTTTATAGTTTATAGTTTATAGTTTATAGTTTATAGTTTATAGTTTATAGTTTATAGTTTATAGTTTATAGTTTATAGTTTATAGTTTATAGTTTATAGTTTATAGTTTATAGTTTATAGTTTATAGTTTATAGTTTATAGTTTATAGTTTATAGTTTATAGTTTATAGTTTATAGTTTATAGTTTATAGTTTATAGTTTATAGTTTATAGTTTATAGTTTATAGTTTATAGTTTATAGTTTATAGTTTATAGTTTATAGTTTATAGTTTATAGTTTATAGTTTATAGTTTATAGTTTATAGTTTATAGTTTATAGTTTATAGTTTATAGTTTATAGTTTATAGTTTATAGTTTATAGTTTATAGTTTATAGTTTATAGTTTATAGTTTATAGTTTATAGTTTATAGTTTATAGTTTATAGTTTATAGTTTATAGTTTATAGTTTATAGTTTATAGTTTATAGTTTATAGTTTATAGTTTATAGTTTATAGTTTATAGTTTATAGTTTATAGTTTATAGTTTATAGTTTATAGTTTATAGTTTATAGTTTATAGTTTATAGTTTATAGTTTATAGTTTATAGTTTATAGTTTATAGTTTATAGTTTATAGTTTATAGTTTATAGTTTATAGTTTATAGTTTATAGTTTATAGTTTATAGTTTATAGTTTATAGTTTATAGTTTATAGTTTATAGTTTATAGTTTATAGTTTATAGTTTATAGTTTATAGTTTATAGTTTATAGTTTATAGTTTATAGTTTATAGTTTATAGTTTATAGTTTATAGTTTATAGTTTATAGTTTATAGTTTATAGTTTATAGTTTATAGTTTATAGTTTATAGTTTATAGTTTATAGTTTATAGTTTATAGTTTATAGTTTATAGTTTATAGTTTATAGTTTATAGTTTATAGTTTATAGTTTATAGTTTATAGTTTATAGTTTATAGTTTATAGTTTATAGTTTATAGTTTATAGTTTATAGTTTATAGTTTATAGTTTATAGTTTATAGTTTATAGTTTATAGTTTATAGTTTATAGTTTATAGTTTATAGTTTATAGTTTATAGTTTATAGTTTATAGTTTATAGTTTATAGTTTATAGTTTATAGTTTATAGTTTATAGTTTATAGTTTATAGTTTATAGTTTATAGTTTATAGTTTATAGTTTATAGTTTATAGTTTATAGTTTATAGTTTATAGTTTATAGTTTATAGTTTATAGTTTATAGTTTATAGTTTATAGTTTATAGTTTATAGTTTATAGTTTATAGTTTATAGTTTATAGTTTATAGTTTATAGTTTATAGTTTATAGTTTATAGTTTATAGTTTATAGTTTATAGTTTATAGTTTATAGTTTATAGTTTATAGTTTATAGTTTATAGTTTATAGTTTATAGTTTATAGTTTATAGTTTATAGTTTATAGTTTATAGTTTATAGTTTATAGTTTATAGTTTATAGTTTATAGTTTATAGTTTATAGTTTATAGTTTATAGTTTATAGTTTATAGTTTATAGTTTATAGTTTATAGTTTATAGTTTATAGTTTATAGTTTATAGTTTATAGTTTATAGTTTATAGTTTATAGTTTATAGTTTATAGTTTATAGTTTATAGTTTATAGTTTATAGTTTAGTTTATAGTTTATAGTTTATAGTTTATAGTTTATAGTTTATAGTTTATAGTTTATAGTTTATAGTTTATAGTTTATAGTTTATAGTTTATAGTTTATAGTTTATAGTTTATAGTTTATAGTTTATAGTTTATAGTTTATAGTTTATAGTTTATAGTTTATAGTTTATAGTTTATAGTTTATAGTTTATAGTTTATAGTTTATAGTTTATAGTTTATAGTTTATAGTTTATAGTTTATAGTTTATAGTTTATAGTTTATAGTTTATAGTTTATAGTTTATAGTTTATAGTTTATAGTTTATAGTTTATAGTTTATAGTTTATAGTTTATAGTTTATAGTTTATAGTTTATAGTTTATAGTTTATAGTTTATAGTTTATAGTTTATAGTTTATAGTTTATAGTTTATAGTTTATAGTTTATAGTTTATAGTTTATAGTTTATAGTTTATAGTTTATAGTTTATAGTTTATAGTTTATAGTTTATAGTTTATAGTTTATAGTTTATAGTTTATAGTTTATAGTTTATAGTTTATAGTTTATAGTTTATAGTTTATAGTTTATAGTTTATAGTTTATAGTTTATAGTTTATAGTTTATAGTTTATAGTTTATAGTTTATAGTTTATAGTTTATAGTTTATAGTTTATAGTTTATAGTTTATAGTTTATAGTTTATTAGTTTATAGTTTATAGTTTATAGTTTATAGTTTATAGTTTATAGTTTATAGTTTATAGTTTATAGTTTATAGTTTATAGTTTATAGTTTATAGTTTATAGTTTATAGTTTATAGTTTATAGTTTATAGTTTATAGTTTATAGTTTATAGTTTATAGTTTATAGTTTATAGTTTATAGTTTATAGTTTATAGTTTATAGTTTATAGTTTATAGTTTATAGTTTATAGTTTATAGTTTATAGTTTATAGTTTATAGTTTATAGTTTATAGTTTATAGTTTATAGTTTATAGTTTATAGTTTATAGTTTATAGTTTATAGTTATAGTTATAGTTTATAGTTTATAGTTTATAGTTTATAGTTTATAGTTTATAGTTTATAGTTTATAGTTTATAGTTTATAGTTTATAGTTTATAGTTTATAGTTTATAGTTTATAGTTTATAGTTATAGTTTATAGTTTATAGTTTATAGTTATAGTTTATAGTTTATAGTTTATAGTTTATAGTTTATAGTTTATAGTTTATAGTTTTATAGTTTATAGTTTATAGTTTATAGTTTATAGTTTATAGTTTATAGTTTATAGTTTTATAGTTTATAGTTTATAGTTTATAGTTTATAGTTTATAGTTTATAGTTTATGTTATGTTTATAGTTTATAGTTTATAGTTTATAGTTTATAGTTTATAGTTTATAGTTTATAGTTTATAGTTTATAGTTTATAGTTTATAGTTTATAGTTTATAGTTTATAGTTTATAGTTTATAGTTTATGTTTAGTTTATAGTTTATAGTTTATAGTTTATAGTTTATAGTTTATAGTTTATAGTTTATAGTTTATAGTTTATAGTTTATAGTTTATAGTTTATAGTTTATAGTTTATAGTTTATAGTTTATAGTTATAGTTTATAGTTATAGTTTATAGTTTATAGTTTATAGTTTATAGTTTATAGTTTATAGTTTATAGTTTATAGTTTATAGTTTATAGTTTATAGTTTATAGTTTATAGTTTATAGTTTATAGTTTATAGTTTATAGTTTATAGTTTATAGTTTATAGTTTATAGTTTATAGTTTATAGTTTATAGTTTATAGTTTATAGTTTATAGTTTATAGTTTATAGTTTATAGTTTATAGTTTATAGTTTATAGTTTATAGTTTATAGTTTATAGTTTATAGTTTATAGTTTATAGTTTATAGTTTATAGTTTATAGTTTATAGTTTATAGTTTATAGTTTATAGTTTATAGTTTATAGTTTATAGTTTATAGTTTATAGTTTATAGTTTATAGTTTATAGTTTATAGTTTATAGTTTATAGTTTATAGTTATAGTTTATAGTTTATAGTTTATAGTTTATAGTTTATAGTTTATAGTTTATAGTTTATAGTTTATAGTTTATAGTTTATAGTTTATAGTTTTATAGTTTATAGTTTATAGTTTATAGTTTATAGTTTATAGTTTATAGTTTATAGTTTATAGTTTATAGTTTATAGTTTATAGTTTATAGTTTATAGTTTATAGTTTATAGTTTATAGTTTATAGTTTTATGTTTATAGTTTATAGTTTATAGTTTATAGTTTATAGTTTATAGTTTATAGTTTATAGTTTAGTTTATAGTTTATAGTTTATAGTTTATAGTTTATAGTTTATAGTTTAGTTTATAGTTTTATAGTTTATAGTTTATAGTTTATAGTTTATAGTTTATAGTTTATAGTTTATAGTTTATAGTTTATAGTTTATAGTTTATAGTTTATAGTTTATAGTTTATAGTTTATAGTTTATAGTTATAGTTTATAGTTTTATAGTTTATAGTTTATAGTTTATAGTTTATAGTTTATAGTTTATGTTTTTAGTTTATAGGTTTATAGTTTATAGTTTATAGTTTATAGTTTATAGTTTATAGTTTATAGTTTATAGTTTATAGTTTATAGTTTATAGTTTATAGTTTATAGTTTATAGTTTATAGTTTATAGTTTATAGTTTATAGTTTATAGTTTATAGTTTATAGTTTATAGTTTATAGTTTATAGTTTATAGTTTATAGTTTATAGTTTATAGTTTATAGTTTATAGTTTATAGTTTATAGTTTATAGTTTATAGTTTATAGTTTATAGTTAATAGTTTATAGTTTATATTTCAATCAGTTTCACTCTGACGCTAGGTCTTTAATATATGTTTTAATTTATATTTTAGAGGTCTTTTTGTCATATTTGTGTGATTTTCAGCATCATGGCCTTTTCCAGCGTTGCCATGCGAGTATCTAAACTTTTATAATTTTCAATTAAAATTTCCTGATTTTGCAGGATCTTTGTTAGAATGCTTTGAGTGTCTGAAACTTATTTGAATTAGTAACCACAATAGAAATATGGAATGAAATTACCTGTGCTTGTCGCTTCGCATTTGTTTTCATCATTGATCGATCGGTGATCGTTGAATTTACGTTTTGTGAGAAACTTCCTTCTCTTTACTTGAGGGCTAACGACTTCTGAAATAAAAAACCAAAGATTATAATCTTAGTATATACTATTTTTCAAATGTATTTGCTACTTCAACCAACGTACTTGGATCGTTAAAATCAACTGATTCCACTGCGAATAAAAAAAAAAAGAGTGAATAATCGAATTGTGAAATAATGGGAAGTTTATATGATTTATAATTTAAATAAAATTCATATAGTGTAGGTTTTGTATGTTACAGAACTTATGTTTGATCAGTTATTTAAGTCATGATATTTTATATTAGAAATATTATATTAGATTTTGTAAGAAACTAAATCTTAAAGTACACCAAAAAAATCAAATAAAATTCATACAAAATAATCAGGCTATGCATTACTTTCAAAATGATCTACAAATACAATAAAACTAAGAAAGTAATAAAAAATAATGATAAAATTATTAAAAAATTTTAAAGTTATAAATTAAAAATAGCAAAATGGTAAAAATTTATAAAATACTAAAAGAAAACTTGATGTGAGTGCAAAACAAAAAAATTAATTGGAGAAATCATAGAATATATGATGCAGAATTGGAACTAAAAGAATTTTCTCTGATAATGGTATGCAAAAATACTTATACCTGACTTCGATTTTATATATTTTTATGAAATCCTTACTGATGTTACTACCCAATAAAATACCTAATCCTGAGTATGATGGAAGTGGATCATTAAAATAATTTTCAACTGTCTGAAAGGCTAACGCCAAAACTACTTCCTGGTCACCTTCTCTCTTTATGTCTACCACTTTCAAAGGTCCGGTCTTATTACTAAAACAACAGCAGTCACTTTCTTTTCTAGGATTTAATAAAAAAGTCCCCATATTAGAAATTGTAATAAATCCTAATCTTTGCCGTTTTTCCTCTTCTGACCTTAAGTAAAGTTATTGCAAAATTTTATTTGGATTTTTGACAATTTTTTTCAAATGCTGCATATAGTTTTCGAATTTAAAGGCCGAAAAACTACCTAATGGACCATATTGTTTAGAACAATCTTCTAAATGAAGCAAACCGCGAATATTGAAACTTACCAAATGATCTCCAAAAATTTCTGCAAATTGCTCCACAAACTCGTTCAAATTTTCCTGAGCTACATCATATTCTGCCCTGTATGTGGTTTCACAAGAAATGAGTCTTATACCTGCATGCAATAATAGAAAATTAAAATAAATACCGCTCTAACGGTATCTTTTAAAACAAATATTCCTAAGTATAACAAGAACTGCCTACATTCCGTTGACTTCCAATTACAGATTTCATCTAAATTACTGCATAGGGTAAGTGATATAGTTATTGACACCCTAAATTTTCGGCACAGTTATTGACAACCTTCCTTTGCATAACGTTTACTGCAAGTTTAAAGATTGAATCTGGCAATAGTTACAAAAAAAAAACAAAAATATGTTTAGTTTTTTATGGTTTGCTGACCTCTTTGTTGTTATTTCTCTTTTAGTGCTGTAAGAAGTGATGAATATACTCATACGAGCAATTAAGAGCAAAGGTATTTTTTGTTGTGATTTTAATAAGAAAAGTGGAGAGTAAAATAGTCAACTTCAGTTATTACAACCAGTTTTTTGTTTAAAAATTAACTTATTTATGCAAGTTGAGACGTATTTAAAGTTAATATTTTTTAAAATAAAATATTTTATCGTTAGTATAAAAATAAATGCTGTTGCCAATAACTGTCTTAAATTGTTCACTGATTTCAGTTGTTGGCAGGGGGCTGTCAATAACTGTCTCATGTGAAGAGTACAATTATTGTCATTGCTAATTGTTGTAACTTTATACAGTCAATTTTTAACAAATTTTTTTAAATTTTTTCTAGAACAATGCCAAAAGTGAAGAAACGCTTAAATCTCAAAACGAAAATAATTTTGATAATTTAATTGAGCATAATCTCGCAATTCGCAATTAGGTAAATTTTTGTTTTTTTTGAGTAAAGGTTTTTTATTTTAAGTTATTTTCTAATAACGTAAGAAAAAAGCGTTTTTTTTATAAAATTTATGAAATATCTAATCATTAAAGTGCCTATCTACGGTAAAAATGAAATAAGTTATTATTTGTATATGATGCCAATAACTATATATTAAGTCTATGGCAATAATTGTACCATGTTGCCAATAATTGTACTAACTCGAGTGTCAACAATTATACCAAGTGGCCAATAATTGTACTCCGTTGAGATGCCAAGAGTTGTACTCACACTGTCAATATCTATCACATTGGATACTTTTTTAAAAATCATGCTTTTTCTATTATTGAACAACATTTTATACGAAATTTATGCAATTATTTAAATTCAAGAATTATTAATGATACAAATGAGTATTTGCTTAACTACTCAAAATAAATCATTTGTTAATGAAGTGAGTTCAAATATGAAATTTCCTTATGGGTGTCAACTACTATACCGCTTACCCTACTCGACCAAATTCTGAAGGAACAAAATTTGCAATATACTAAATGCGTTCATCCATTTCAGCTTTATTACCCTTTTTAATATACAGTCTTCCTAACTTCCTTACAACTCCTAGGTCAACCAAGTGCATAGGGTCTAATGGAAATTGTGACACCATGCCTATCCGGGCTTTTTCTAACACACTCTCACTTTGCCTAAACAATCTACTATGGTGAATTGGATCAATTCTAGATTTAAATGAAAGGTCTGTTCTTAAACTACTAATATTTTTTGAAAAAGAAACTCTATGCTCACTATAATTTCCTATCTGATTACATTTTGAACAACTATTCTTTCTAGTAAAGCACTGAACACCAGTAACAAATGCTCGCGCTGGAGAGTGACAACAAAACAACCTAACATCAAATTTTTTTTAAACTCCATCTACCATGATACCATTATTCTTCAGAAGCACTACTTCGTTGGAAAACTTGTTAAGGAAGTCATAACCATGACAAGGTTTCTCCATGCCTGAAAAGCAGGCAATGGCAAATGTGCATTCTTGTGGAAATCCAACGACTACACCTAGAATAGGCCATAAAACTGTACTAGAACTATGAAAAAGTTTTAACCCATCGATTCCTACATCAATTAAAACCTCACAGCTATCTTTAAGATATGGAAACAAATTTGAACCGAAAAACTCCTGAATTCCTACACTGAGAAAAAAAACATGCTTTAAAATTAAACAATAAATTTTAAAATAGAAATTTAACGCCTTTGCGTTTCTACAAAACAAAATTTAAAACAAGTGTGTTTAATTTTCAACTACCTATCAACTCCTTTCTTAATTTTCATTTTCTCTTATTGTTTCATTGAAAAAACAAACAAAAATTTGAATACAATGTCAATTTTTGAATTTTTTGAATAAGTTTGTAAAATATCCAACATATCATAAAATAAAAAGTAAAATGATATATAAAAATATTTCAAATGCAAACTCCATCGAATATAGTTTTCATTTGGTATTCGGAGGGGCCCGAGATAGCTGGTTGTGAATCTGATGCTAAAAACTCGGAAAAGCTAAAAAAATGGCATAAAAAAATATGCATTAAAATATTTGTTTTATATTTTAAAATTTTTGTTTTAAATTTGTTTTTCATAACAAAAACATTGTTTTAAAAACAAAAACGTTTGTTTTGATTTTTACTTTAAAAACAGTTGTGTTTAGTTTTAATGAATTTGTTTCAAGCTCTATTTCAAAAACAGATTCGTTAGATATAAACACAATTTCTTTTAATTTTAACACATTTTTCCCTCAGTGTATATATAAAAATTCCCCTTTGGGCATAAATTCAACTTCGACTTTTTCCCCTTTTTGTTTTTAAAAGAGTTTTAGCAGACAATTACTCATGAAATTTTTTTTTACAAAAGCTTAATTGGACTATTGCTAACTCTTTCATATTATGGTGTTTTCATATAGCGCTATCTTTTTTCTTTTTTTGAAATTAAAGGCAACTAGTTTTTTGCTTCTTTTTAACATAGAATCTTAACTCATCCTTAAACCTTTCCTTTGTTTGTAATATACCGAAATACTACTAGTATACAAACCACTAAATTACCAGTTAAGTCCTTGAAGTGTTAACTTAAAAAAAAAAAAAAAAAAAAACAAATTGGCCATTTCAGCCCTTGAAAGGACTTTGACCGAGCTTCTTATGATCAATTGTGTTGTGTGTGTTATTAAATGTTTGCACACAATAGACCGAGAACTGGACCTACATGTTTTATGCCGACTCCGAACGGCTCATGTTCTCAAGAAGCTTTACATGGCATTATTTACTCTCTGAGGTTTGCCATTGTCTGCAGAAAGGTGGTGACCGATCAGAAAAATTTTTTATTGAAAAAAACTTTTCGCCGCGGCTGGGGATCGAACCCGGGCTCCGAGCATGCTAAGCCACACACTTAACCTGCATGCCACGGTCACCCACACCGTTAACTTAAAACATGAATTATATTTTAGACTCGTTTTTATTAAACAAAATCATAAATTTTTTAGTGATTCAAAATTATTATTAACATTAAATAAAATTTATTATAGCTTATAGTTAAAAATACTCAGGTATTTTCATGTATTTTTATATAATTTAATATTAATATTGGATTTTTAGGCATTTTATTTTACAAAATTTTAGTATACATGTGTTATTGCCAGCAATATATTGTATGCATTTTCAAGTATTGATTAAATCAATTATAGATAAGATTTCAGTTTAAATTAATGAATTATAATATAGTGTGCATGAACATACATACATACAATGACTGGATACATATCTGCATGAATATCCAGTCATTATAGTATATATTTTTGAAATGCTATCGCTCATTTCGTTCAAGACTATCACAACTCAAAATTTGAATTATCGGTACAGACCATGTCATAAAGATTGTGTATCGAATAATTGGAGAGAAATAATGCTATTAAAATAATTAAAATCATAATTTATTTTTTAGAAATATAAAATTTAACTTTTATTTTGGATCTAACAAAGATCATTTCCAGAAACAAAACTTTCTTCACCTCTAGAATTACAAATTTTGAGTTGTGTCAATCTTGCTCAAAATGAGCAATATATTTTAGAAGCTTAATCACAAGGTCCAATTTTTAAAAAAATTCGTTGAAAAATATCGATGGTTAAGCTCACTAAAGTCGTAAGTGACCGTTTGAGAAAAATAGGCCTACTGCATTTTCCAAGCCATCAATATAATATCTACCTTGTGTAAATTTGTTACAAATGCCGAACGAATCAATGCCGGTCAGTACACAGTTGAAAATAGTGTTTTGTTCTGAGATGTATTTAAATTTAAAACAAAATCGACCGAACATTTAAAATTTTTACTTATCATTTTAGTGAGCTTAACCATTGATATATAGTTTGTTCTTATAATAATGTATTAATTTTTGATAAAACGAACAGGATTCAAAAATTCAAGTACGAATATAACTGGTTTTTTAATAGTGTTTTTTATATTCTATGGTTTGTAAAAATGAATTTGAGTTAATCAAAAATTCAAGCAAAATTAAAAGTTATAGAATTCTGTTTTTAAGTAATATTTTCAAGGCAATTAAAAAAATAAAATCATTTAAGCAAAAATGAGATCGTCAAGACTTAGGCTGATGTCAGAGTTTACCCTACAAGCGAGGCGATGTTTGCGTTCAATTGATGTTTAAAATTATTGGTATGAAATTTGATATATAAAACTTAATGATTCAGCATTTCTAGAAATAAAAGCGCTTTCACTCTGACATAGAAAAGCATTGCTTTAAGCATCTAATAGCAAAGCTTCAAGTATTGGTTCGCTTGTAGCGCTCACTCTGACATCAGCCTTAATATCTATAGCAAAAGTAATGGATTTGGAGGAACAATTGATGAGGTTTTTTTAAATCAAAACATTTAAAAAAATAATGCTTGTTTGCTAATGGTAGACGAAATGTTTTTATCTCATGACATGTCACTTTTGTGTCACTTTCATTTTAAGCAATTTTTTGCAACATATAATCGTTTTTGTGTCATGCAATAAAAACATTTCGCCTAAAGGTGCTGCAACTGACTGTTGCATTGCTGAATTAATTGAGAATTGAACTTTAGAGACCTGCGCTTATAGTTTTGTTAATTGATAATTCCTTTGCTTGTGCCTGTGTGGGATAGTTCGACAGATTTCCTTATTTCCTTCTCGACCTCCTTGCGTCCTTTCATTATAAAAACTCCTAAATAAAGAATTAATTTAGCAAGTTAATCAAAATTAAACGAAGAAATATTACTAACCACAAAAAAGATTTTCAAATAATATTAATTTAGCCAGAGCTCTCTTGCCGCATCGTCCATCCCAATTAAATTCAGCAATGCAAGAGTCAGTCGTGATAGCTCTGAATAGTTCGTCTACAGATGGGTAAGCTGTTTTGAGCTTCATCAAATACATTTTCTATAGAAAGATAAGAATTTATGTTAACTTAATGATTGTTTGGGTTAAAAGGAAGTTTTTTTAAATGTTACTCACCATGGATTTTAAAAACTCTTGGTTTGACAAACTTTCCTTTAAATCCATTACATCTGCTATGGATGGTAAGGGAAATCTTGATGTGATTTCAACATCAACTTTAACCAAATCCTCTCCAAGCAATCGATTGGTCCTTGAAACGATGAGAATTTCCCTGGATAATTTATTCTGCGCGAGGTCTTCAGATGAGTTTAGTTTTGCAATCACCTATGAAATAAAATCTTAAGTAATCATTATATCATAAAATTAAGTTACTTACATTTTCGTCAATCTTCCTCTCCAGATCATTCAGTTTTGCAAGAATGATTGTTTGGTTGCTTAAAATAGTTTTTAATAGACCAGCGTTATCTGCATAGGAATTTTTTTTCTTCTTGTTCATTTTCTGCAGTACATTAAGGGCCAAATTGTTCACCTCTGGATATTTCTGGCTATCCAGCCGTTAACTTATCCAAGCCGTTAACTTTAACCAGCGGTTTAATTGCCTGGATAAAATTTCGTATTGTTCAGTTTTTTATTCTCCGGATTTTAACCGGTCTGGATATCTTAACGGCCGGTTTGTTATTTTTCCAGTTTTTTTCCAATCAACCGTCAAATTAATGAAAAAGTTATCCAGAGCTTTGACATTGATGTCAATTTGTTAAATATATTTAAAAATTGTGTAATAATAATAATAAAAAATATAAAAATGTCTCAAAACAAGCAGAGAGCTCCACGCTCATCCAATTTTACAAAGGAGGAAACGGATTTGCTGGTATCCTTAGTTTTAAAAAAAAAGAATATAATAGAATGCAAATACACAGACGGAGCCACAGTCCAAAGCAAAAATAATGCTTGGGAGGAAGTGGCTACTGAATACAATGCTATCTGTCCTGGCGTAGGAATTGTAAGTATAAAAATGTATTTATTGATAATGTTATGAGCGTATTCATTCATTCGTAACAATAATTTTATTTAATAAAGGCACGACCAGTTAAAGTCCTGCGAGAGAAGTACGCCACAGTAAAGCGGAGCCTTCGAAAGGAATCGGCTGTTGAGCGTTCTCAACGGGTGGCGGGAGTTATACCGCAAGTGTTGAGTTCAAAAGTGAGCCGCTTGCGCAACTAAGCGAAGCCATCGCCGTTTCAATTAATGGGCTTCCACCAGTGCAAGGTGATGGTGACTTTGTGCAAGCACAGAATGAAGACATCAACATATTGAATGAAATAACTTTCGACGAATTCCTTAGAGATGACGACGAACGACAGATTTCTTCGGTGGACTTAACCGGAGAAATTAATAAAGGTGAGAGTGAAAAAGAGATTGACAGACCGTTCAATGATGAAATGGATAAAGAAAAGAATGCCAATGAACTGCAAACAGTAGAGCTTGCAATTAACAGGGAACCTGTTGCAAGCATTTCTAGCAAACAACAAAAGCGCAAGGACTGGAGCAAATATACGCCATCTTCATTAAGAACACCGAAAAGTAGAGTTTTAAAATCTAAAGTCTCTCGTGATGAAGATGAGTGTATAAAGCAAATGAAATTGAAAATTTTAAAGACTGATATCGAGAGGGCGGAAGAAAGACACGCCCTTGACATGGAAAACCGCCTGCTTGAGCGCAAAGAAAGAATGCAACGATTAGAGCAGGAGGCAGCTGAATACAAACTAAAATTGCAAATTTTAGAAGCGCAGCTTGCAAAGGAATTTAAAAATCCAACCGCATTAGCACAAGAATAGCAGAAAATTATCCGTTTCATTCTTCATTGACTCTTTTTCATTTCTATCATTACTCTTCTCTTCGGTTAAGACCACCGAAATCATGCATCTCGCTCGTCATCTTAAATTAAAAACTCGTGGATAAATAGCTCTTTTTATGTTTTTTAAACTTTTTCTTATTAAATATCCTGTATTGAATTATAGAAAAAAATTAAGTTTTAATAATTAAAAACTTTTTGAACAAATTTTTTGTTTATTTATATTAGGGTGGAACGAATGTTATCGATACAATTGTTCACAGGCTTCATATATTTTTGAAAAATTCTCACCTAACTATATTTTACAAATATTTTTCAAAATTCAAATTAAAAAAAATAATTAAGGTATATCTTCGACTTGACCGAAGTTAAAATATCCCCACGGCCAAATGGTAAGGGTAAACATCTGAAATTGTAGCTCCTTCTGTATGAGATTTTTAAAAATTTTACTATTTATATTAATTTATAAACAAGGTAAAATTTTCAATTGATATTGCTGTTAAGCAGTGCAAAAAAACTTACACGCCAAATTGACATTAAACGTCTTCTACGTTAGAAAAAATGAAATGCGTTTAAGGTTAGTTAAAAAATATTTTCAAATTTTATTAATTTATGTTTTGAGGTGAATTATCCAAGCTCGCATCGCTAAGCAGTCTTGGAAAATACTCTGAAACTAGACGTGCACGAATGTTGTTCTGAGAGTTCCTTTGTATATTATAGATGGTTGGTACATTCATGGCGACAAGCATATCGTCAAATCCATCGACAAAATTCGTTGGCACTTTTTCTTTCGCATCAATTGCAATATTGTGTAGTATTGCACATGCTACAATTATTTGTTGAATGGTTTCGATGCTTACTCGCATTCCTAGTGATAGCACAGGAAATCTGCGTTTCATAACGCCATAAGCGCGTTCAACAACGTTACGAGTTCGAATCTGACTTTCGTTGTAAAGAGATTCGATCTCTGTGTTACAATGGAGGAATGGCGTAGCCAAGTAAGCTGTATTGCGATAACCCGAGTCACCTACAATGATAAATTGTCCAAAATCACCACGTTCCAAGCATATTTTTATATAAGAATTATTGAAAATTGTTTGATCGTGAGATGCGCCTGGCCACCGTGCAACGATGTTCAAAACTTTAAGGCTCGCAGAGCATACGGTTTGAACGTTCAGCGAAAACCAACCCTTCCTATTCCGAAAATTTTCGGCATGTTCGCCTCCAGGCGATTGAATTTTCACGTGCGTACAATCAATGGCTCCAATGGTTTTCGGAAAACGTGCAATTGCATAGAACGATTTACTAGCCTCAATTAGGTCTGTGCTTGTTTGAGGCATTTGAATGAAGTTTGGAGCCTGCGCAGCGATCGCCGCAGTGACTCTCTTTAAAATTACGCAAACAGATGTTTGGCATACACCAGCAAAATCAGCAACTGTGATTTGGAAGGAACCGATTGCATAAAATCTCAATGCAATCAATAGCTGAGCAAATGGTTCAGTTATCGCGATCTGAAAAATATTAATTACAAATTAATCAACATTATTTTGTTGGTTTTAATTTATTATATACCTTCCTTCTTTGTATTGAAGACATGGTCGTATAATATTGAGCACTTGCGCGACCGTCGATTTCGATAAACGGAAACGCCAAAAAAAGTCTTCATCGTCCCATTTGTCCATATTAATCCGATCAGTCATCTTGTATTGTCGTCTCTCCTGGTAAAAATATTCTTCTTCTTCGTCAGAATCACTCCAGTTGTCCCACAAATGTATTCTGTCCATACGTCAGCAGGAACTCAGGAGCTAGAGTTATTCTCATTGAAATACAGCTTAGCACGCGAGAACAGAAATATGATACTTACGTGGTTTTACACTTTTCTACTGCTGCAAATATTATTTGCAGAAAAAATACTTATATCTTTTCAGAAATTCTTATTTTAATGCTTATGCGTGCAAAAAATATATAATAAGCAAAACACAAAAATTTCAATATTATTTTCTGTCAAAGAAATGAACAATGTGAAAACTGTCAAATCACATGATAAAGCTCTGGATATCTTTGATATCCAATGAAATTTCACTGGTTAGCTTATTCTATGGATAACTTTATTCGCTGGTTAAATATTTAGAGAAACTCTGGATAAATTCGCTATCCAGAGGTGAACAATACGAAAGTACTGGAATAATTGGAAATACCCACTGGTTAAAGTTATCCAGAGGTGAACAATTTGGCCCTAAGTATAATAATAGTATAACTTTATACACTTATTAACACTGTGGCAAACTATAGCTTTTCCAGCACAATTTACTGGGGTGTCAAGTTGTCTTCTTTTTTTTAGCATAATTGGACGTGGTGATTTTGCTTCTAAAATTTGTCATATTAAATAAAAATATTGAATGAATTTCATTTTATTACCTTGTTTGCTTTGTGTCGAGGTAAAAAAACGACCACCTTCCCAGCAGGGTGGTGAATCCGGTGTATCAGGGATTTCTAACAGAAAATAAATTAAGCATGCTATAAATTTTTTAATGCAGTTTTAGTTTTAACTTTAACCTTTTTCGCTATTATTGAACATAATTTGAGGTCATTTATGTAGTTAATCGTTCTGAAAAGATATTTGTGAGGAAAATTTATGAAAATACTTATGAAGTAATGGTATTAATAAAAATTTATCATTGTCAGGAATGCAAACGTATTTATATGCTATTTCATTCCTAAAAGTGGAAGTAATATTATGATCAATTTCGCTACAAAGCAGAATTTCTACTTCTTTAGATTCGAACGGCTCTTCAAAATAATTTTCAATATTTTTTAAAAAAAGACCCAAAACAGTTTCTTTGTTTGAATCACTTCCAAAAGCTTCGACTTTAAACGGTACTTTGCCCCTAATAAAGCAGAATGAATCTTTTTCTTTTTACCATTTATTTCAAAACATCCAAATATTCTTCTTTTATCATTATGTATAAAAAAATTTCTTCTTCATTAATTCTTAAATAAATTTGCTGCAAAATCTGATTGGGTTTTTTTATCAATTTTTTAATGTATTGCATATAATTCTCGGTGGTGACCGTGGCATGCAGGTTAAGTTCGATCCCAGCCGCGGCGAAAAGTTTTTTTCAATAAAAATTTTTCTGATCGGTCACCACCTCTCTGCAGACAATGGCAAACCTCAGAGAGTAAATAATGCCATGTAAAGCTTCTTGAGAACATGAGCCGTTCGGAGTCGGCATAAAGCATGTAGGTCCAGTTCTCGGTCAACTGTGTGAAAACATTTAATAACACACACAACACAATTGATCATAAGAAGCTCGGTCAAAGTCCTTTCAAGGGCTGAAATGGCCAATTTGTTTTTTTTTTTTGTTTTTATATAATTCTCGAATTTATATGCTGAGAAACTGTCTAATGGCCCAAACTGTTTTGCGCACGCAGATATGTGAAGCAATCCATGAATATTATAGCTGATTAAGTGTTCACCATAGAATTGTGAAATCAGTCTAACAAATTCTTCAAAAAGTTCTTGTGCTGTATCAGCTTGGACTTCATATGTTTTTTCACAAGATAGTAATCTAACTCCAGCATGTTTTAAGAGAACGTGATAAAATAGATCATCACTAATGCAATTTTTTAAAACAAAAATCCCCGTATACAATAAAAATTGTCTGAACTCCGTGGCTTTCCAATTTTTTATGTCGTTAAATGTCCTCGGAAGTTTTGCAAACTCAGACGGAATTAATTTTGAAACTGATTCCATTTTCCGATTAATTTCTGAAATATTGCCGTTCTTTAATAACTTACTTACTTAGATGGCGCTTACAACCGTTGGTCGGTTTTGGCTTCGTCTAAGAATTTGCGCCAGCCTCTTTTGTCGTGAGCTTGCTGGCGCCAGTTGGAAACTCCAAGCGTTGTCAGGTTATCCAATGCCTGGTCTTTCCAACGGAGATGCGGTCTTCCTCGTCTGCGTTGGCCACCGCTGGGTACCGAATCCAATATTTTTTTCGCTGGAGCTTCGTCATTCATTCTCTCGACATGACCTAGCCAGCGAAGCCGCTCTATTTTAATACGCTTGACTATATCGATGTCGGCATATAGATCATACAACTCGTGGTTCCATCGTATTCGGTACTCGCCATTGACGCAGATTGGACCATAGATCTTGCGAAGGATTTTCTCTCGAACGCTCCCAAAGTCCTTTCATCAGAGCTGCTCAACGTCCAGGTTTGTGATGCGTATAGTAGGACGGCAGTAAATGCTGGATCCCAGGTAAACAAAGTCCTTCACTACGTCAAAGGAGGTGTTGTCAACAGTGACGTGGTTTCCAAGACGCTGGGACTGTTTGTTTGTTGACACAAGATACTTCGTTTTATCTGCGTTCACTGCATGACCCATTCGACTCGACTCTTTTTCTAGCTAGCCTGGAGAATGCTGCACTGACTTTGCGCGTATTTTGGCTAATGATGTCAATATCATCAGCATATGCCAGCAGCATAACACTCTTATAGAAAATGGTGCCGCTGAGTCTCAGGTCAGCAGCTCGGATGTTCTTCTCCATGACTATATTAAAGAAGTCGCACGATAAGGAATCACCTTGTCTGAAACCTCGCTTGGTATCGAACGGAAGGGAGAGGTCCTTCCCGATTTTCACTGCGCTGCTGGTGTTGTTCAGTGTCATCCTGCAAAGACGTATGAGCTTAGCAGGAATTCCAAATTCAGAAATGAAGGAGTATAGGTGACTCCCTATTGGACTGTCGAAGGCGGCTTTGAAATCAACAAAAAGATGGTGTGTGTCGATTTGTTTTTCGAGGGTTTTTTCCAAGATTTGTCGGAGCGTGAAGATCTGTACGATGGTGGACTTTCCAGGTCTGAAGCCATACTGATAAGGTCCAATCAGTTGGTTAACGATGGGCTTCAGTCTTTCACACAATACGCTCGACAGGACCGTATATGCGATATTAAAGCGGCTAATCCCACGGTAGTTGGCGCAAATAGCTATCATCCATAATTGGGGTTTCCGGGATATCATCTCCACTGGCGGGATTGTTGTCAGCGTCGCCATTTAAAAGACTAGAGAAGTGTTCCCTCCATAATACCAGCGTACTCTGGATATCTGTCACTATATGCCCATTCTCATCGTTGCAGGAAGAGGCTTCGGTCTTAAAACCATCGGCCAGGCGTCTTATTTTTTCGAAAAATTTTCGAGTCTCATTCCTGTCGCCATGCATCTCAATTTTCTCACACTCACGCATTTCCGCCTCTCGTTTTTTTCGCCTGAAAATGCGTCTCTCTTCCTTCCTCTCTTCCTTCCTCTTCCTGCATGTGCGTCGCAACTCTCCTGGGCGTGCCATTGGTTTCGGCTACGGCGGTGGTAGCCTATCACCTTTTCAGCAGCCGTACGCATAGAGTAGGACATGTGCGTCCACTGTCCGTATATATCGTCGATCAGAGGAGTGCCTTCTTGAAGCAGGAGTGAGAGTCGAGTAGCGAAGGCTTCGGCCGTCCATTTTGACTGCAGCTTGTCGACGTCTAGCTTTCTGTGTGTAGGTTTTGCGAGCATTCTTAGCAGCGCACAGACGTGTGCGGATCTTGGCTGTGACAAGATAATGATCCGAGTCTATGTTAGCACCACGGATCGTGCGTACGTCTAGTACACTGGAAGAGTTCCTTCCGTCAATCAAAACGTGATCAATTTGGTGGCATGTTTTTTGATCAGGGGACAGCCAGGTGGCCTTATGAATATTGAGATGCTTGAATCTAGTGCTACTAACGACCATGTTTTGTGCTGCGGCGAAGTCAATCAACCTCATTCCGTTATCGGATGTGTTGTCGTGGAGGCTGAACTTTCCGAATGTTGGACCAAATATGTTTTCTTTACGCTCGTATGCGTCTTCAAGGCGCCCGTAAAAACTTTCTTTGGTCTCGTCATCTTTTCTTCTGTCGGAGCGTGCGCACATATTAGGCTAATGTTGAAAATTTAGCCTTGAAGCGGATTATGGCAAGTCGTTCGTTCACAGGAGTGAATCGCAGGACATGATGCCATATTCTCTTGCCAACTACAAATCCTCATCCAAACTCGTGCGTTTCCGCATGGCCGCTTTAGTAGATGTCCCTTCCATCGCATTTCTTGGATTGCAGTGATATCAGAATTATATCTTTCCAAGATATCAATCTGTTGGATAGAGGCACCATCCCAATTTAGGGTTCGGACATTCCAGGTGCATATCCGTATATCATTATCAGTTTTTCGTTTGCGGTAGTCGTCATCAGATTTGGGGATCATTATTTCATTTATTCTTAAACTTTTCATTGAAATAGTTTTATTACGTGGTGGGCTTCAAACCCGACGCACAACCTTTGCTTGATGGCCAAAGGAAGCCCACCGCTAAGATTCACCGCCAAAATATATCGGGTGATAGTTTTTTGACGTTTCCAGGAGACACCACGCGGAGGTTTAAGTCGACTTGAGTGATTTCGACATGGATAATGCTGGCCTCGCCAAGTTGAGGCAGTCAGACACGTTGCCATGTGAAGATCGCACCCTTATCTCCCCCTTATCGCCCCCTTATCACGCCTTTCTTAACCAGTAAGTTTAAAAACTTTTTTACCACCCCTAAGTCAATAAGATGTAAAGGATCTAACGGAAATTGTGATACTATCCCTATATCTAGAATTTCAAAAATAAATTTCTAGTTATCGAAGGGTTTTATATGATGGAGTTGATCAGATCGCTCTTAAAATGAAGTATCTGTTCTTTCACCAAGAATTGATTGGGAAAAACAGACTTTTTTTTCCAAGAACCTTCCCTTTTGTAAGCATTTGGAACAACTGTTTTTTCCATAAAAGAACGAGCTGGAGAGTCGCATGTAAACAGACGAATATTTAAAGATTTTAAAGTATTTTAACAACCTACTTGTATACCATTTTGCCTTAAATAATTTACTTCTTCACAAAAATCTTTCAAAAATTCTTTCACTTTTTTTGGTTTTTCCACACCCGAGTAGCAAGCTATTAGAAAGGGACTTTCACTTGAGAAGCCAACTACTGCTCCTAATATTGGCCAAAGAACTTTTCTGGAACTTTTAAAAAATTTAAGCCATCTACACCTACATCAATCAATACCGCACTTTTGTTTTTAAAAAAATTAAATGACTTCGAAGAAAAGTGATTTTGAATACCAAAGTAAAGAAATTCATCAGGAGCCATAAACGAAACTACGATTTTTTTCTTTTTTTGTTTCAAATAAAGTGCGCGCTGAATGTGGCAAGTCCCTGACACCGATTTTTCTCAGTGTGCATAGCAAATCTGTTACACTATTTTGACGTACATTGTTGCGAATGGCGTACTGTTTAATTTCTTCATTTTTTCCATTAATCACAAATACATTTTCTTCGGAAGTTGATGCAACTTGGCTTAAGCGTTCAATATCTGAATCCACAAAACTTAATGCACTATTTTCACTTTGAACACTATTGGCGCTATCGCTACAATCACCACTTAAAGATTCAAGATCTGAATCCACAAATCTTAATGCACTATTTTCACTTTGAACACAATTGCCACTATCGCTACAATCACCACTTAAATATTCCAATCTTGAAAAAGGTTCACTTAACCTACGCCGTTTTGCAAATGAATTTATATTCTCTCTATAACTTTCTACACTTCTTAAATATGATCTCTTTTCTAAGCTAACTAAATTACTTAATGTTTTCTTGTTCATTTTAATATTATTTAATATTTCAATATAAAAATTAATAAATTAAATTATACTTATCCGTTTAGCGGCTCCTTCAGCTATAAATTTTTGCCTCTTTTCTTTTACTGCTTCCAAAATGGCGCACAATGACAACCACGAAATAAAATATAAAATTCAACCAGTTGCTATCTCTTTCGCACTTATTCATGCAGTCTTCTGTCATTTTGCATGTGGTAGTGAGGATGAAATATATTTTCAATGTATGGGTACTTTCGGTAGTCGATGTTTGCAGGGTATGCTTAAGGTAAAACGACGATCGATCCAACATGTTGGATGATTAGGGGCTTTTGCATGGTCCAACAAATTGGATTGCTACATGTTTGATAGACATCGTTATATATCAGTGCTCCGAGACAACACATCATAACAATGGCAAAACAATTTCTTGCTGCTCCTATAAAGTTAAAAGCTGTTAGAGTGCTATATTTTAATGTTTTTCTTCACTTTTGATGGACCTTTTTTGTGAGATGCCCATATATGAAGATAACTGGAAACTCAAATTTTACGTTTTTTTTTGTTATTTTGTGTTATTTTAAGTTCATTATGGAAAAATTTCGGAAAAATGGTTAAGAAGTAATAGTGGGTACAAAGTTGCAAAAATCGTACCGAATTACTTGTGATATTAATTAAATTTTCCTACAAAGCTGCACATTACACTGTTCAACACAAAGAAAAATAACAAGATTCTGACAACAGATTTTGATAGAGGGGACAAAAACGAAATACACGTGTATCGGCATTTTAAAAGTTTACGTCCGAGTCTTATTTTAGGGGGGATTTAAATTTCCCCCTTTTTGAACATTCTCATAATTAATCGGCATACGAAATCATGTTATCCTTTCATTTTGGGTATAAGATATGTTCCGAAGATTTATGTAAAATACTATGGGCAACATTTTGTGGATTATTTTAACCCTCAAACTTCTCAATTTGTGGGTCTTTTTTGACCAATTTGTGATAAGGGACAAAAGAGACCCATTAAACAAGGATATAACGGGTTTAAATATTTTACAAAAATATTTGCCATACAATTTTACTGTAAGTCTCTGAATACATCAAAGCTCAAAAATCAACTTGAACGCCAGAATTAAGTGAAAACTTACAATGTGTTTAAGGGTTATTTTCGTACTTATTCAGAGTTGGTTCAAAAAGTCCCACAAAACTCAGTGTTAGGGCATTAGTTTCTATTAAAGAAATTTTTTGCATAAAATTTCACTATAAATCACCATACAAAAGAAAGCTCTTCATTTAAATTTGTGTAGTTG
Source organism: Tetanocera ferruginea (assembly GCA_958299015.1). Lineage (NCBI taxonomy): Eukaryota > Metazoa > Arthropoda > Insecta > Diptera > Sciomyzidae > Tetanocera > Tetanocera ferruginea. The sequence continues at coordinate 68,271,355 of OY282641.1, read as the reverse complement.
TGTATTTGAAGAAGCATTTCTTTATTACATTGTACTTTCAGCTCTACACAATTCTATACCGTTATCAAACAATGCTCATCATATTTCAGCTATGAGAGAGTGAATACTCTTGCCTTTATAGCGTTCTTCAATAGGTGCACATGAAATCGTTCACCATGTTCATCAGATTATGTTGCCAGCTGATGCTCGAAGTAATCCATATGAGAATTCAAAAAATGAATTTTTGTTGACTTATAAACACTAGGGCGTATCGAAAAATTAAGATCGTATTCTAAGAGGTATTTAAGGAATACGCCAACGCTATAATCAAGCCATCAGAATTTAGACTAAATGGTTATAGTTAAAAGTTATGTGCGTTATCTCGAGTTTAACTTTCGCTTCGAATATCCTTCATACAGGATAATGCAGGTAAAAATCGTGAGTAACATCGTGTTTGGTAAGATATTGTTAGTTAAACTGTATTTAAATTTTTGCTTTAAGACACATGTAGTCATGTAGTTCGTTATTTTTTACTGTTTTTCTCAAAAAACATCTTTGTCCTTGCGGGGGGGAAGATGTCCTTTTATTTTCATAAAATTTTTTTGGCAGATCTTAACAACCACATGCAACCTTTGAGACCTCTTAGAATGTAAAATTCGAAAAATAATGTAATTCGATACGCCCTAATGAACACCTAGTTTTTCAAAAGAACTTAGCACGTATATTCGAGCAGTTGGGGAACGATTTTGCCCAAGAAACTGTTAATTACGTCTTTAATGCTTTTCAATGCGGCAAGCTCAATTGGTGAGAGCATTTGGTCAAACTCAGCATTTTGCATAAGCTTCCTTATATCAGAGCCAACAAAAACACCTGTTATAATAAAAAGATAAATGTTTTTAAATTTATTTGGTATTAAAAAAATGACAAAAAGTAAATCTTAAAGCATTCATACCTTTTTTTATCTTTGCTTCGCTAAGTTTTGGAAATAATGTTTTCAGAAAATTGAATGTCGATTCATTTCTGTTCAAACATTCAATAAAGTTTTTTAACAAATCAAGTTTTATATGCAATGGTGGTAAAAGAATTTTTTCTGTTGGAACCAACGAAGGATGCATGATGTTGTACTCGCCTAATGTACCTTCAGCTCTTGTCTCCCATTGTTTTTTTGAATATTGGTTGGCTTTCCATCTGCTATTCCATTTGCATAAAAAGCATCCATGTTTTACGTATCCAGTCGGCATACCCGAGAGAATACTGACTACTTTTAAGTCACAACAGACCCTCCACTGGTGCTTCTCATATTTTACCGCATCTAATATAAATTTTATGGAATTATAACTTTCCTTCATGTTAATTCTATACGCAATTGGAGTAGAATTCTTGGAATTATCGAAATAGAGAAGGACAGCTTTTAGACTTTCCTTGGATGCATCTATAAAGATACGCCAGTCATCGGCGTTATATTCGATATTCATTGCAATCATTAAGCCCTCAATATCGTTGCAGTAAGCAAACGAGTTGGAATCGTTTACTAAAAAATGTGGTAAAAAATTTTCTTGGCGCCTCCGAAAACCAGTAACATTAACGGCAGGTTCAACCAGATGAAGGCTTTTCAAGTCTGCAGCTAATATTTCTGCTTTGTTTTTGGACAGGTTCAGCTTGCGTACCAATGCATTTAAATGATCTTGCGACATTTTAATTGGGACCAAAGTAAAGAAATTCATCAGGAGCCATAAACGAAACTACGATTTTTTTCTTTTTTTGTTTCAAATAATGTGCGCGCTGAATGTGGCAAGTCCCTGACACCGATTTTTCTCAGTGTGCATAGCAAATCTGTTACACTATTTTGACGTACATTGTTGCGAATGGCGTACTGTTTAATTTCTTCATTTTTTCCATTAATCACAAATACATTTTCTTCGGAAGTTGATGCAACTTGGCTTAAGCGTTCAATATCTGAATCCACAAAACTTAATGCACTATTTTCACTTTGAACACTATTGGCGCTATCGCTACAATCACCACTTAAAGATTCGAGATCTGAATCCACAAATCTTAATGCACTATTTTCACTTTGAACACAATTGCCACTATCGCTACAATCACCACTTAAATATTCCAATCTTGAAAAAGGTTCACTTAACCTACGCCGTTTTGCAAATGAATTTATATTCTCTCTATAACTTTCTACACTTCTTAAATATGATCTCTTTTCTAAGCTAACTAAATTACTTAATGTTTTCTTGTTCATTTTAATATTATTTAATATTTCAATATAAAAATTAATAAATTAAATTATACTTATCCGTTTAGCGGCTCCTTCAGCTATAAATTTTTGCCTCTTTTCTTTTACTGCTTCCAAAATGGCGCACAATGACAACCACGAAATAAAATATAAAATTCAACCAGTTGCTATCTCTTTCGCACTTATTCATGCAGTCTTCTGTCATTTTGCATGTGGTAGTGAGGATGAAATATATTTTCAATGTATGGGTACTTTCGGTAGTCGATGTTTGCAGGGTATGCTTAAGGTAAAACGACGATCGATCCAACATGTTGGATGATTAGGGGCTTTTGCATGGTCCAACAAATTGGATTGCTACATGTTTGATAGACATCGTTATATATCAGTGCTCCGAGACAACACATCATAACAATGGCAAAACAATTTCTTGCTGCTCCTATAAAGTTAAAAGCTGTTAGAGTGCTATATTTTAATGTTTTTCTTCACTTTTGATGGACCTTTTTTGTGAGATGCCCATATATGAAGATAACTGGAAACTCAAATTTTATGTTTTTTTTTGTTATTTTGTGTTATTTTAAGTTCATTATGGAAAAATTTCGGAAAAATGGTTAAGAAGTAATAGTGGGTACAAAGTTGCAAAAATCGTACCGAATTACTTGTGATATTAATTAAATTTTCCTACAAAGCTGCACATTACACTGTTCAACACAAAGAAAAATAACAAGATTCTGACAACAGATTTTGATAGAGGGGACAAAAACGAAATACACGTGTATCGGCATTTTAAAAGTTTACGTCCGAGTCTTATTTTAGGGGGGATTTAAATTTCCCCCTTTTTGAACATTCTCATAATTAATCGGCATACGAAATCATGTTATCCTTTCATTTTGGGTATAAGATATGTTCCGAAGATTTATGTAAAATACTATGGGCAACATTTTGTGGATTATTTTAACCCTCAAACTTCTCAATTTGTGGGTCTTTTTTGACCAATTTGTGATAAGGGACAAAAGAGACCCATTAAACAAGGATATAACGGGTTTAAATATTTTACAAAAATATTTGCCATACAATTTTACTGTAAGTCTCTGAATACATCAAAGCTCAAAAATCAACTTGAACGCCAGAATTAAGTGAAAACTTACAATGTGTTTAAGGGTTATTTTCGTACTTATTCAGAGTTGGTTCAAAAAGTCCCACAAAACTCAGTGTTAGGGCATTAGTTTCTATTAAAGAAATTTTTTGCATAAAATTTCACTATAAATCACCATACAAAAGAAAGCTCTTCATTTAAATTTGTGTAGTTGTGTATTTGAAGAAGCATTTCTTTATTACATTGTACTTTCAGCTCTACACAATTCTATACCGTTATCAAACAATGCTCATCATATTTCAGCTATGAGAGAGTGAATACTCTTGCCTTTATAGCGTTCTTCAATAGGTGCACATGAAATCGTTCACCATGTTCATCAGATTATGTTGCCAGCTGATGCTCGAAGTAATCCATATGAGAATTCAAAAAATGAATTTTTGTTGACTTATAAACACTAGGGCGTATCGAAAAATTAAGATCGTATTCTAAGAGGTATTTAAGGAATACGCCAACGCTATAATCAAGCCATCAGAATTTAGACTAAATGGTTATAGTTAAAAGTTATGTGCGTTATCTCGAGTTTAACTTTCGCTTCGAATATCCTTCATACAGGATAATGCAGGTAAAAATCGTGAGTAACATCGTGTTTGGTAAGATATTGTTAGTTAAACTGTATTTAAATTTTTGCTTTAAGACACATGTAGTCATGTAGTTCGTTATTTTTTACTGTTTTTCTCAAAAAACATCTTTGTCCTTGCGGGGGGGAAGATGTCCTTTTATTTTCATAAAATTTTTTTGGCAGATCTTAACAACCACATGCAACCTTTGAGACCTCTTAGAATGTAAAATTCGAAAAATAATGTAATTCGATACGCCCTAATGAACACCTAGTTTTTCAAAAGAACTTAGCACGTATATTCGAGCAGTTGGGGAACGATTTTGCCCAAGAAACTGTTAATTACGTCTTTAATGCTTTTCAATGCGGCAAGCTCAATTGGTGAGAGCATTTGGTCAAACTCAGCATTTTGCATAAGCTTCCTTATATCAGAGCCAACAAAAACACCTGTTATAATAAAAAGATAAATGTTTTTAAATTTATTTGGTATTAAAAAAATGACAAAAAGTAAATCTTAAAGCATTCATACCTTTTTTTATCTTTGCTTCGCTAAGTTTTGGAAATAATGTTTTCAGAAAATTGAATGTCGATTCATTTCTGTTCAAACATTCAATAAAGTTTTTTAACAAATCAAGTTTTATATGCAATGGTGGTAAAAGAATTTTTTCTGTTGGAACCAACGAAGGATGCATGATGTTGTACTCGCCTAATGTACCTTCAGCTCTTGTCTCCCATTGTTTTTTTGAATATTGGTTGGCTTTCCATCTGCTATTCCATTTGCATAAAAAGCATCCATGTTTTACGTATCCAGTCGGCATACCCGAGAGAATACTGACTATTTTTAAGTCACAACAGACCCTCCACTGGTGCTTCTCATATTTTACCGCATCTAATATAAATTTTATGGAATTATAACTTTCCTTCATGTTAATTCTATACGCAATTGGAGTAGAATTCTTGGAATTATCGAAATAGAGAAGGACAGCTTTTAGACTTTCCTTGGATGCATCTATAAAGATACGCCAGTCATCGGCGTTATATTCGATATTCATTGCAATCATTAAGCCCTCAATATCGTTGCAGTAAGCAAACGAGTTGGAATCGTTTACTAAAAAATGTGGTAAAAAATTTTCTTGGCGCCTCCGAAAACCAGTAACATTAACGGCAGGTTCAACCAGATGAAGGCTTTTCAAGTCTGCAGCTAATATTTCTGCTTTGTTTTTGGACAGGTTCAGCTTGCGTACCAATGCATTTAAATGATCTTGCGACATTTTAATTGGGACCAAAGTAAAGAAATTCATCAGGAGCCATAAACGAAACTACGATTTTTTTCTTTTTTTGTTTCAAATAATGTGCGCGCTGAATGTGGCAAGTCCCTGACACCGATTTTTCTCAGTGTGCATAGCAAATCTGTTACACTATTTTGACGTACATTGTTGCGAATGGCGTACTGTTTAATTTCTTCATTTTTTCCATTAATCACAAATACATTTTCTTCGGAAGTTGATGCAACTTGGCTTAAGCGTTCAATATCTGAATCCACAAAACTTAATGCACTATTTTCACTTTGAACACTATTGGCGCTATCGCTACAATCACCACTTAAAGATTCGAGATCTGAATCCACAAATCTTAATGCACTATTTTCACTTTGAACACAATTGCCACTATCGCTACAATCACCACTTAAATATTCCAATCTTGAAAAAGGTTCACTTAACCTACGCCGTTTTGCAAATGAATTTATATTCTCTCTATAACTTTCTACACTTCTTAAATATGATCTCTTTTCTAAGCTAACTAAATTACTTAATGTTTTCTTGTTCATTTTAATATTATTTAATATTTCAATATAAAAATTAATAAATTAAATTATACTTATCCGTTTAGCGGCTCCTTCAGCTATAAATTTTTGCCTCTTTTCTTTTACTGCTTCCAAAATGGCGCACAATGACAACCACGAAATAAAATATAAAATTCAACCAGTTGCTATCTCTTTCGCACTTATTCATGCAGTCTTCTGTCATTTTGCATGTGGTAGTGAGGATGAAATATATTTTCAATGTATGGGTACTTTCGGTAGTCGATGTTTGCAGGGTATGCTTAAGGTAAAACGACGATCGATCCAACATGTTGGATGATTAGGGGCTTTTGCATGGTCCAACAAATTGGATTGCTACATGTTTGATAGACATCGTTATATATCAGTGCTCCGAGACAACACATCATAACAATGGCAAAACAATTTCTTGCTGCTCCTATAAAGTTAAAAGCTGTTAGAGTGCTATATTTTAATGTTTTTCTTCACTTTTGATGGACCTTTTTTGTGAGATGCCCATATATGAAGATAACTGGAAACTCAAATTTTACGTTTTTTTTTGTTATTTTGTGTTATTTTAAGTTCATTATGGAAAAATTTCGGAAAAATGGTTAAGAAGTAATAGTGGGTACAAAGTTGCAAAAATCGTACCGAATTACTTGTGATATTAATTAAATTTTCCTACAAAGCTGCACATTACACTGTTCAACACAAAGAAAAATAACAAGATTCTGACAACAGATTTTGATAGAGGGGACAAAAACGAAATACACGTGTATCGGCATTTTAAAAGTTTACGTCCGAGTCTTATTTTAGGGGGGATTTAAATTTCCCCCTTTTTGAACATTCTCATAATTAATCGGCATACGAAATCATGTTATCCTTTCATTTTGGGTATAAGATATGTTCCGAAGATTTATGTAAAATACTATGGGCAACATTTTGTGGATTATTTTAACCCTCAAACTTCTCAATTTGTGGGTCTTTTTTGACCAATTTGTGATAAGGGACAAAAGAGACCCATTAAACAAGTATATAACGGGTTTAAATATTTTACAAAAATATTTGCCATACAATTTTACTGTAAGTCTCTGAATACATCAAAGCTCAAAAATCAACTTGAACGCCAGAATTAAGTGAAAACTTACAATGTGTTTAAGGGTTATTTTCGTACTTATTCAGAGTTGGTTCAAAAAGTCCCACAAAACTCAGTGTTAGGGCATTAGTTTCTATTAAAGAAATTTTTTGCATAAAATTTCACTATAAATCACCATACAAAAGAAAGCTCTTCATTTAAATTTGTGTAGTTGTGTATTTGAAGAAGCATTTCTTTATTACATTGTACTTTCAGCTCTACACAATTCTATACCGTTATCAAACAATGCTCATCATATTTCAGCTATGAGAGAGTGAATACTCTTGCCTTTATAGCGTTCTTCAATAGGTGCACATGAAATCGTTCACCATGTTCATCAGATTATGTTGCCAGCTGATGCTCGAAGTAATCCATATGAGAATTCAAAAAATGAATTTTTGTTGACTTATAAACACTAGGGCGTATCGAAAAATTAAGATCGTATTCTAAGAGGTATTTAAGGAATACGCCAACGCTATAATCAAGCCATCAGAATTTAGACTAAATGGTTATAGTTAAAAGTTATGTGCGTTATCTCGAGTTTAACTTTCGCTTCGAATATCCTTCATACAGGATAATGCAGGTAAAAATCGTGAGTAACATCGTGTTTGGTAAGATATTGTTAGTTAAACTGTATTTAAATTTTTGCTTTAAGACACATGTAGTCATGTAGTTCGTTATTTTTTACTGTTTTTCTCAAAAAACATCTTTGTCCTTGCGGGGGGGAAGATGTCCTTTTATTTTCATAAAATTTTTTTGGCAGATCTTAACAACCACATGCAACCTTTGAGACCTCTTAGAATGTAAAATTCGAAAAATAATGTAATTCGATACGCCCTAATGAACACCTAGTTTTTCAAAAGAACTTAGCACGTATATTCGAGCAGTTGGGGAACGATTTTGCCCAAGAAACTGTTAATTACGTCTTTAATGCTTTTCAATGCGGCAAGCTCAATTGGTGAGAGCATTTGGTCAAACTCAGCATTTTGCATAAGCTTCCTTATATCAGAGCCAACAAAAACACCTGTTATAATAAAAAGATAAATGTTTTTAAATTTATTTGGTATTAAAAAAATGACAAAAAGTAAATCTTAAAGCATTCATACCTTTTTTTATCTTTGCTTCGCTAAGTTTTGGAAATAATGTTTTCAGAAAATTGAATGTCGATTCATTTCTGTTCAAACATTCAATAAAGTTTTTTAACAAATCAAGTTTTATATGCAATGGTGGTAAAAGAATTTTTTCTGTTGGAACCAACGAAGGATGCATGATGTTGTACTCGCCTAATGTACCTTCAGCTCTTGTCTCCCATTGTTTTTTTGAATATTGGTTGGCTTTCCATCTGCTATTCCATTTGCATAAAAAGCATCCATGTTTTACGTATCCAGTCGGCATACCCGAGAGAATACTGACTACTTTTAAGTCACAACAGACCCTCCACTGGTGCTTCTCATATTTTACCGCATCTAATATAAATTTTATGGAATTATAACTTTCCTTCATGTTAATTCTATACGCAATTGGAGTAGAATTCTTGGAATTATCGAAATAGAGAAGGACAGCTTTTAGACTTTCCTTGGATGCATCTATAAAGATACGCCAGTCATCGGCGTTATATTCGATATTCATTGCAATCATTAAGCCCTCAATATCGTTGCAGTAAGCAAACGAGTTGGAATCGTTTACTAAAAAATGTGGTAAAAAATTTTCTTGGCGCCTCCGAAAACCAGTAACATTAACGGCAGGTTCAACCAGATGAAGGCTTTTCAAGTCTGCAGCTAATATTTCTGCTTTGTTTTTGGACAGGTTCAGCTTGCGTACCAATGCATTTAAATGATCTTGCGACATTTTAATTGGGCTTGGGGCTGCTTCATTTCCAGAGTAATCTCTGCTTGCGAAATCGCAGATTTCTGTTTGAGCGCATGTAGTAGCATAGAGATGTTCACTAGAACTTCGAAGGTTTAGCACAGGTACTGGGAGTTCATCAGAATGTGGCACTGGTAGGAAGGCTTATGGTTCTGATTTAAACACAAAGTTCTTTTGCCTATGACTATTTAAATTTAATATTTTGTTATTTTGGTACACATAGCAGGTCACACCTACAGCGACACTTCACAAATACTACTTCAGTGTTATTAACTAAAAACAAAAATTAAAGTTCCATTAGACCACAGCGACAGCAATGTTTTGGCGTCCACCGTTCATCAGCAAAAACTTCCAGTTCAAAATATCTTCTGTAGATATCTTCTACTTTGCTATTGTAAAACGTAACTCTATGCGCAGAAATAGTATGCTTGCCGCAGACATAGCAAAAACAATCAAGTTTTTCTAAACAGTTACACATTCTCACTAAAACTGAAAATTCATTATTCAGTGCTCACAAACCTCAAAACTTCACAAATAAATTTAATTTTCTTACTTACACTTGATGTTATTTTTATGATATAAATCACTTAGTCTTTGTTTTAATATCTGCGATTCTTTAAAAAACGCTAAAAGGTGTGTTTACACAATAACAAGTGACAAATCGAATGCAGCTATTAACAAACTTCGGTAGAGAAAAAAAGAATGTAGAGCGGGGGGTGGGGGAATTGATTTTAATTTTTGTTTTGATTTGATTTTCATAGTTTTTTGTTGGAACGTAACGGATCATATCAGCCAATATGCAGCTGGTAAGGTTCGTTGTTATTGCTATGTTTATGTGCCAAATTAGTACATTAGTGGAAAAATTACCAAATTTGCTCTCTTCTTTTTACTTATAAATATTATATGAAAGCTTTCTTTTGTATGGTGATTTTTAGTGAAATTTTATGCAAAAAATTTCTTTAATTGAAACTAATGCCCTTACACTGAATTTTGTGGGACTTTTTGAACCAACTCTGAATAAGTATGAAATTAATCCTTAAACACATTGTAAGTTTTCACTTAATTCTGGCGTTCAAGTTGATTTTTGAGCTTTGATGTATTCAAAGACTTATAGTAGAATTTTATGGCAAATATTTTTGTAAAATATTTTAACCCGTTATATCCCTGTTTAATGGGTCTTTTTTGTCCCTTATCACAAATTGGTCAAAAAGACCCACAAATTGAGAAGTTAGACTGTTAAAATGTTCGACAAAAATGTTGCCCATAGTATTTTACATAAATCTTCAGAACATATCTTATACCCACAATGAAAGGATAACATGATTTCGTATGCCGATTAATTATGAGAATGTTCAAAAAGGGGGAAATTTAAATCCCCCTAATATAAGACTCGGACGTAAACTTTTAAAACGCCGATACACGTGTATTTTTTTTTGACCCCTCTATCAGAATCCGTTGGCGGAACCTTGTTATTTTGGAAAAAATTTGATTTTGTTGTTCAGTGTTATGGATATCGAAAGAAAGGTAATGCTTTTACCTTTTCAATGAGCTATTAATCAAAAGAATCCATGGATTACGTTTGAAGTTATTACATTTTATATAATGTACATTTGACGGTTCACCTTTCCGTATACATACATCATAACATAAAAACGCGCGATTTTTTATAAAAGTTTTTCGCCTGCGGCGCTTTTTTAAGTATCAATATAATAAAAGTGTACAAGTGTACAAAAAAAAAAACAAAACAAATTGGCCATTTCAGCCCTTGAAAGGACTTTGACCGAGCTTCTTATTCTTATGATAAATTGTGTTGTGTGTGTTATTAAATGTTTGCACACAATTGACCGAGAACTGGACCTACATGTTTTATGCCGACTCTGAACGGCTAAAGTTCATGTTCTCAAGAAGCTTTACATGGCATTATTTACTCTCTGAGGTTTGCCATTGTCTGCAGAGAGGTGGTTACCGGTCAGAAAAATTTTTTTATTGAAAAAAACTTTTCGCCGCGGCTGGGGATCGAACCCGGGCTCCAAGCATGCTAAGCCACACACTTAACCTGCATGCCACGGTCACCACAAAAAAGTGTACAACAAACTTCAATAATAAAAGTACCGACATTACTTGTTAAGATGTACCACTTTATGTTTTGTGCACTCTTGACTGTTCACCCTTTTACGAAATAACAATTAAAAAACTATAATTATTATCCACTGTTTCTTAATCACAACAATATTTGCACAACTTTTATGAAAACATTTATTTATCTAGTTTCAAAGACAAACACTGCAATGGGACGTACAAAATTGGACAAAACTGGCACCGAACAATTAAAAAATGTAACTTACTTACTTACTTAGGTGGCCATGACAACCCGTTGACGGGTTACGGCCGACTTCATCAGCTCTCGCCAGGCGTCTCTGCTTCGCGCGCGCCGTCTCCAATCTCTTTCACCAAGCGCGGTAAGGGCTTCCTCGGCCTGGTCAATCCATCGGAGGCATGGCCTTCCTCTTCGTCGTCGACCCTCGGCTTTCGCCTCAAACACCTTTTTCGCTGGAGCTTCTTCATCCATACGAAAGACATGACCCAGCCAACGTAGTCGCTGAATTGTTATACGCTGGACTATGTCAATGTCGTCGTAGAGCTCGTACAGTTCGTGGTTCATTCGAATGCGATAGTCGTCGCCAACTCGAACAGGACCAAAGATTTTGCGAAGAACTTTCCTCTCGAACACCCCAAGAGCGGCTGCATCTGCTTGCGATACCACCCATGCTTCAGCGCCATAGAGAAGCACAGGTATGATGAGCGTCTTGTAGAGTGTTAGTTTTGTCGATCGAGAGAGGGCTCTGGAACCTAATTGCTTACTTAGCCCGTAGTAGCACCTATTAGCAATTGTTGTTCTTCGCTTTATCTCCAGGCTGACATTGTTGTTGCTGTTTATGGCGGTGCCAAGGTATGTAAACTCCTTGACAACTTCAAAGTTATATTTGCCTGCTGTAACATGGGAGCCTAAACGCCGCACTTCCCTATTTGCAGACAGCATATACTTTGTTTTGCCCTCGTTCACCGTCAAACCCACTTTGGCTGATTCCTTTTCGATAGCGGCGAAAGCAGCGGTTACATCTCTCTTGGTTCTGCCGATAATATCGATATCGTCAGCATACGCAAGGAGCTGGACACCTTTGTAGAAAATGGTGCCATTTCGATGTACACCTGCCTTTCGTAGGATCCCCTCCATGATGAAATTGAAGAGATCGCATGATAGCGGGTCGCCTTGTCTGAAACCTCGTTCGGTATTAAAGGTTTCGGAGAGGTCATTTCCTACCTTGACGGAGCTGCATGTATTGCTCAACGTCATCTTGCAGAGCCTAATCAACTTTGCAGGTATACCGAACTCAGACATTGTTGCGTACAGGCAATCCCGAATCGGGCTATCGAACGCAGCTTTGTAATCAACAAAGAGATGATGGGTGTCGATTTAGTTTTCGTGGGTTTTTTCCAGGATTTGGCGTAGTGTAAAAATCTGGTCTATGGTGGACTTGCCAGGACGAAAGCCACACTGATAAGGTCCAATCAGTGTTTTGGTATGCGGCTTCAATCTTTCACACAATACGCTCGAAAGAACCTTATATGCGATGGATATAAGACTGATACCTCTGTAGTTGGCGCAGATTGTCGGGTCTCCTTTCTTAAGTATAGGACAAAGCACACTGAGATTCCAACCGTCGGGCATGCTTTCCGCTAGCCATATTTTGCTGATGAGTTGATGCATGCACCTTATCAATTCACCGCCGCCGGTTTTAAACAATTCAGCAGCCAGGCCATCAGCACCTGCGGCTTTGTTGTTTTTGAGTCGCTGGATAGCAACTTTAACCTCGTCATGGCTAGGTGGTGGAATTTCCACTCCATCATCGTCGATTGGTGGTGTCAGACTGCATTCTCCAAGGGCGGAAGTGTTGGTATCGTCGCCTGCAAGCAGATTGGAAAAATGCTGTCTCCATAATCTCAATGCGCACTGCGTATCTGTTACCAGATCACCATTCTCATCTCTACAAGTGGATGCTCCGGGCTTGAAACCTTGGGTTAGACGCTTAACCTGCTGGTAGAATTTTCGAGCATCCTTCCTGCCCTGGTACACCTCAATTTTTTCTCGCTCACGCTTTTCCTGCTCTCTTTTTTTACGTCTGAAAAGGCATCTCTCTTCCTTCCTCCTATCGCGATAGTTTTCGTGCATGGCTCGCGTTGCAGCTGACTGCAGCGTCTTTTTATATGCGGCGTATTTTGCTGCTGTCGCGTCGCGACACTCCTGGTCATACCATTGGTTGCGAGGTTGCAGGCGCCGAAAACCAATGACTTATTCAGCAGCAGTGCGCATGGAGTGGGATATATGCGCCCAAAGTCCGCCAGCGTCGTCGAGGCAAGAGTAAGGTTGGTTGAGCTTAACCGAGAGTTGAGCGGAGTAGGCCTCGGCGGTCCGTTGTGATAGCAGCTTATCGACATCAAGCTTTCGTTGCACACCTGTGCGTACATTCTTCGCATTGCACAATCGCATGCGGATCTTGGCTGCAACAAGATAATGGTCGGAGTCAATATTGACCCCCCGAAATGTGCGCACATCCAGTACACTTGAAGCGTGCCTTCCGTCGATCACAACATGATCAATTTGGTTTCGCGTTTTTTGATCCGGGGACAGCCAGGTTGCGTTTTGGATATCGAGGTGTTGGAATCTGGTGCTACTAACTACCATGTTTCGCGCCGCGGCGAAGTCGATCAGTCTTAGACCGTTGTTCGAAGTGGTCTCGTGGAGACTGAACTGACCGACAGTGGAGCCAAAGATGCCTTCTTTTCCGACCTTCGCATTAAAATCGCCGAGAACTATTTTTACGTCGTGGGCCGGGCAGCGATCATACACGTCCTCTAGGCTCGCGTAGAAGGTGTCCTTGACAGCATCGTCCTTTTCCTCCGTCGGGGCATGTGCGCAAATAAGGCTGATGTGGAAGAATTTCGACTTGATGCGGATTGTCGCCAGCCTTTCGTTCACAGGTGTGAACCGGGAAACAAGATGGCGTAGTTTCCGACTTACGACGAATCCGCATCCAAATTCGCGCTTCTCCGCATGGCAGCTGTAGTAGATATCGCAGTCTGCTCTCTTAGAGCAGCCTTGTCCTTTCCATCGCATCTCCTGAATGGCGGTGATGTCAGCCTTAATTTTTTCGAGGGCTTCCGCCAGTTGGACAGTGGCACCTTCCCTATAAAGGGTCCGGACATTCCAGGTGCATATCCGTAAATCATTATCCGTTTTTCGTTTGCGGTGGTCGTCAACGTAGTGGGGGTTCATATCCGAGGCTGATTTTGTTTTCATTGGGAAGTTATAATGTGGTTGGGACCCAAACCCTACGCACATTCCATTTTTAAGGTCTTGAAGAGACCCCTCAAGTTTATTGTCTAGAGGAGACAAATGCAACGGTCAGCTTAAAATAGCAAGTAAGCACGGGCCAGCTACTTGAGCTAAGCTTCTGTTACCATAGCTTATAAATTATATTGCGAAAGTAAACAAAGAATGTGTATTTGTAATATGTTTGTTTGTATATTTAAAATACGAAGTATGTATATTTGTATGTTGTTGAGCAAAAATTTCAAGGTTAATGTCTAGGTTAATTGAATATATGTATGTAACTATTATGTAATTGTCATCAAGTTTAATTACGAAAGTTAAGATAATGATCTTGAGACCAAGTAGGTTTTAAGATTCAAAACTGTGATATAAATAAGAGTAAAATTCATAAATAAAGAAGAGTGTTAATTAAACAATAAAGAAGAGCAGTTTCATTAAAACTTTCAGGTACCACCGGTTTAGGAAAACATAATTTGGTGAGTATACATATTACGATGTTACACGAAATATAACGACGTTACACAATAGAGTTGTGTGGGTTCAACGGAGAACGCCACACAACATTATGGCACAGCCGGTATTCTTTTTTAAATAAGGGTTGTACCTTTAAAAAAGGATAGTGATTCGAACTCGGTTACCCGTGTTCAAATAAATAAATAATAATAACTTCCCAAAGATTCTGCGATTCCGTAGCCAATTCCTTGTAGTTGACCGGACCCTCCAGAATATAATTAAAGAGGTGTAAGACCAGTAAACCATAAAAATTTTTTAGGTTCGATCACAGAATTAGATTCCCAGAGAAACTATGATATAGGGCGAGAATTGTTGTAGAACACAAATACAAATTTTAAAGACATTGAAAAGAAAGTTAAAATAGCTTCATAAAAAAAAATTTCAGAATGAACATATGCGAGATAGCGAAAACAGTATCAGAGCTTGTGCCTATATTTTCAGGAGCAGACTCCTGAAAGCTACAGGAGGAAGTGTATAAGATTATACTTGGAACAGAATTAGCTTTCCAAGTGGTAGGAGAATCGAATTTAGAAAAATTTATTCAATGTGTGAAACTTAGACTTTATGGAGATGCTTTCAAATTAGTAAGACCAAGACAATTTAACAATCTAAATGAATTATTTATACTTATAAAGAAAACGTATTTGGAACGAAAAGATTTACATGTAGTATGGGAGGAAATACAGAAAACATTACAACAACCTCGTGAAGAAATAAGACAATATGCAAGACGGTTAAGTGCTCTAAAAACAACAGCAGAAGATATAATTAATAATGAATCCGCACTTTTAAGTGAATTAAATAAAACTGTGATTACAACTTTCAGGGTTGGTCTGCAGGATTCAACCCTTAGAATACATATGCTTAGCGTTAAAACAGAAACATTTGAGAGTGTAGTGGAAGAAGCGATAAGTGCATTTGGGCTTATCGAAAGAGGGGGAAAATACGAGACCAAATGAAAGGGCATTTGGTATAAATTTCAGTAAAAATGGTGTGGCATGTAGGGTGGTTGATCATGAGGTTGAGGCAGGTCAAAGGGCTTACTCATCATCAGAGAACCTGCCAGTAATTCAAATAACAAGAAATTATGAGGCTATAAGGTCTAGAAATGTTAACTTAACATGTTCATTTTGTAGTAGAATAGGGCACACAAGAGCTGAGTG
The DNA here is from genome assembly GCA_958299015.1 of Tetanocera ferruginea. Classification (NCBI taxonomy): domain Eukaryota; kingdom Metazoa; phylum Arthropoda; class Insecta; order Diptera; family Sciomyzidae; genus Tetanocera; species Tetanocera ferruginea. The sequence goes on along the minus strand of OY282641.1, from coordinate 68,255,534 downwards.
CTACGCAGTAAAAAATCAAGTTTATTGTCAGGAGTGTAGAGATTATGGTCACGAATACAATTTAAACTGTTTAGCTAGCAGCAATATGAATAACAATGTAACAAATTGAAATCAAAGCAGTTATGACAGAAGTCAGAATAATTATAACATAAATCAAAAGAGCAATGGCAACATGATTCAAGTATCAAACAAATATGAGGTTAAATGTAAATGGTGTGCAAGGTTAGGACACAAAATGCAGGATTGTTATGACAGAAGTCAGAATAATTATAACATAAATCAAAAGAGCAATGGCAACATGATTCAAGTTTCAAACAAATATGAGGTTAAATGTAAATGGTGTGCAAGGTTAGGACAGAAAATGCAGGATTGTGTTGCAAAGAGAGAATACGATTTAAAACAGGGAAACTATCGAGGGCCCAGCCAAGGCCAATGAGCTGGGAACCCAAAAAATTATGGAAAACTGCGCCAAGTAGGGTAGTCACAGATGATTTCACGTCAAGAAAGATTGTAAACATCTGTACTGCAGTCAAAACCGGGAACAAAATACCAGAAAACCGTACATAGGTAGATAAGATAAAAGCTTTGGTAACTAATGAAATAACGGAGATCCCCTCGACAGTAAATAGTACGTCAGAGGATACAGCTAATTTTTCATTCAACGATTTTTATTAAAAAATCGACGAATTGATGGTAACAGAGCCAGAAAAAATAGTGGAGGATGATTTGACGTCGCAAAAGATAGTAAACATCATCATCAGGAAAGAGAGCAAACTCGTTACACAATAAGAATTTTACGTTTCAAAATAGAAACGATTAAGGTAGGAGTTTTGGTTTTCCCAAAGTCAATGATGTGTTCATAGAAATTCCCTGTAAGGATTCTATAGAAGGACGACTCATTTTACTTGTGGATACCGGGGCTGAAGCTAGTTTAGCTAAACTGAATACATTAACGAAAAATTTGAATAAAGATACAAGGGAAATTTAACATTTGAGTGGAGCATTTGGAGGTTTTGTAGATACATTGGGGTCTGTAGAGATCTAACACGATAAGATAAAGCACTTAAGTTTTAAGTTACACGTCGTGGTACTAGAACAAGGGTTGCCTGCAGATGGCATTTTAGGTCCGGATGGATTGTGAAATAATTCAGTTATAGATGCGATTAATAAGACGTTAACAGTCTTTAGTAAGCACAAGGAGACTAGGGTGAAATTACCACTTCAACAAATAAACAAGTTAAGTTCTATAAACTTGTTATTATTGTATTATTAGTGGTGACCGTGGCATGCAGGTTTAGTGTGTGGCTTAGCATGCTCGGAGCCCGGGTGCGATCCTCAGCCGCGGCGAAAAGTTTTTTTCAATAAAAAATTGTTCTGATCGGTCACCACCTCTCTGCAGAGAATGGCAAACCTCAGAGAGTAAATAATGCTATGTAAAGCTTCTTGAGAACATGAACTTTAGCCGTTCGGAGTCGGCATAAAACATGTAGGTCCAGTTCTCGGTCAATTGTGTGCAAACATTTTATACCACACACAACACAATTGATCTTAAGAAGCTCGGTCAAAGTCCTTTCAAGGGCTGAAATGGTCAATTTGTTTTTTTTGTTTTTTTAAGTTCTATTAACTAAAATAAGGAGTTAAAAATTAAAACAAAAACAATACAGTCGACCATAATTTTGTTAAAAACAAAAATTCCAGTGGAAGCGAAGAAATACCGCCAGGAGTTTTTCTAGATGAAGTTTTCAAACGAATTTAAAAACAAAAGACAAGGGACAAGTAAGGGAAAATGAAAAAAATTCAGAAAAATTAAATGAACAAGTAAAAAACAAAATAAAGATATTAAATTTCTTACTGACCCAAATGCAATTGAAAAAATATTAAAAGATTCTCATGATTTTCCAAAACGAGAGCACAAAGAAGTTTTAGAAACATGTTTTTGAATAAGGCAGGAATACAAATGGAAAGGCATGCAAAACCTATCAAAGAATATGTGAAGAAAAGAAAAAAAAACGAATTTGATTAAATTTTTAAAATTGAAGACAAAGTGCTAATGAAAAATAAGGCAAGCAATAATAAATGTTCACCAATACAAGAAAAAAAAGATATGTATTTAAGTTTTAACGTGTTGAAAAATTCAATGTTATAAAGGCATTCATTGATTTTTAAAGAGAAAATTAATTAATTTGTTAGAAGAAATAATATTTTTAAAAACTACAAAATAAAATATCGAATTACTTATTTGTCAATATAGGGTTAAAATTCAAGAGATTAAAATGCTTAAAAAATAATTAAGAAATTAAATTAAAATAAAGTTAAAGAAAAGATAATTCAGAAAACTACTTCAATAATACTGAAAAAATAAAAATCAATATTTATGATAAGAAAATGCTAAAAACCAAAATGTATAGTAACTACACATGTATTACACGAAACTTTTCCATATCAATGATCATGGTCCTAGTCCTAAAGCTGAGTCGATCTGGTCGACAACGCTATACAAAGAGAAAGGAGTTATTCTGAAAAAGTTCGAGGCTTTAGACGTAAAAGAGATAAAAGTATCAAAGGTTAAATAATAGGTTAATAAAAGGTTAAATAATAATAAATAATAATAATAATAAATAATAATAAATAACAAGAAAATATACAAGCTCTTAAATGTTTGTGGAAGGTTGAGGGTTACAAAGTGTTATTAAAAATTTGAAATAACAGCGACAGATTGTATACACAACGAATCAAACAATTTGTTTTGTTTTCCATTTAAGCGAGAAAATCAATCAAGTCGTAGGATTTCTTTATGATTGAAATGTTCACAAGTACAACCCTTCAGAATTCGGATATGCATAATTTGTTATTACAAAATGCATTCTGGTTTAAGAACACCACGAAAGTACGTCTATAATGTGAAATACCTATATATAGTTCATACCTTTCTAACAAAACGCTTAACCAGAGCGAAACCGAAGTGTTTGTGAATTTATACAGTCGCTTTCCAATTAACAACACTAGCAAACATAGCTTGTCAAAACTAAAAGCAAACTTTAATATAAACTTACGAAAAAATGAACAACACAAAACATGAAATAAAAACGAAATTTGGCATCTTTTTCGTAACTTCAAGATTTCACCGAAGTAAAGTAGTTTACTTACTTACTTACTTAGATGGCTCTTACAACCGTTGGTCGGTTTTGGCCTCGTCTAAGAATTTTCGCCAGCCTCTTTTGTCGTGTGCTTGCTGGCGCCAGTTGGAAATTCCAAGCGTTGTCAGGTTATCCAATGCCTGGTCTTTCCAACGGAGATGCGGTCTTCCTCGTCTGCGTTGGCCACCGCTGGGTACCGAATCCAATTTTTTTTTCGCTGGAGCTTCGTCGTTCATTCTCTCGACATGACCTAGCCAGCGAAGCCGCTCTATTTTAATACGCTTGACTATATCGATGTCGGCATATAGCTCATACAGCTCGTGGTTCCATCGTATTCGGTACTCGCCATTGACGCAGATTGGACCATAGATCTTGCGAAGGATTTTTCTCTCGAACGCTCCCAAAGTCCTTTCATCAGAGCTGCTCATCGTCCAGGTTTGTGATGCGTATAGTAGGACGGGCATGATTATTGACTTATAGAGCGTCAGTTTTGTTCGTCGAGAAAGAGCTCTGCTTCTCAATTGCCTACTGAGCCCAAAGTAACACCTGTTGGCAAGAGTTATCCTTCGTTTAATCTCAATACTGATATCGTTGGAGGAGTTAATGCTGGATCCCAGGTAAACAAAGTCCTTCACTACCTCAAAGGAGGAGAGGTACTTTGTAAAGTAGTTTAAATACTTCAATATAGAAGAAAAGGGGTGACATATACTTATCAGTGAAGGTTATCAAATGATCATCAAAGACAGAATATCAGCAGAGGCATCATAATAATAGCTGCGTTCGATTCGCCAGTGCTCAACTCGCTTGTGAATAAAACGTCTACTCTTTTAACTTTTATTTGCTCAATAGTTGGCAACACTTTTGTCATGACGACCACATCAATAAATAAATTTAAATTTTTTACCTGCCAAAAAATCAATCGACATAAGACATTTTGATATATTTTGAAAATAAACAATCAAAGAAACTCTAAAGTCGGTCTAGCCCGACTATGGCATACCCTTAACCTCCTATCATATTAAAATATATATTGATATACTGAAACAAACATAAATAAACTCTTATTTTTTCTTAATTATTAATTAATTACTTAATTCTTAATAGTGCAGATCCTTGGGTCCATGTGAATGTGTGTATTGTATTGTATCATGCAATTATCTCAACTCCTTATCCTGTGTTTACGGACAACACACAGACGAACGGACGGATGAACGGACAGACGGACATGTCTAAATCGACCCACAAGGTGATCAAGAATATGTATACTTTTCTATACTGGGCTCGCTTATTTCTAGGTGCTTCAAACGTTTGCACAAAGTTAACATACCCTAACCTTTCATGTTTAGGGTATAAGCAGTTGACTGCTTGTAGAAATTTGATTTTGTTTTTGTACTCACGTCATATTTTGGCAGAATCTATGACAGTTAACTCTACCCCGTACACAAACCAACTAAAAAGCAAGAACTTGGCAACGCAACTTTACTCAACTCAATAGGTAGTTGACTTACTCTATGCTCAACTAGCTGGAGACTTTGTTGTTGTTGTCTCATACAAATTTTGAAATAAGCGACAACAAACGAGTATAGGCTGGCGAATCGAACGCAGCTTTATCGACAATGAAACAAATAATCATCAAAATTACGAGGGCCCACGGACAGATACACATGAATATATATAAGAGAATATTAGATAGCTTATATAAAACTTATTTATCACACAACTATTCTGAATTGACAATAAATACATATTAATAAACTATGTAAGCATGCAAGTAATCTGCCTGTCTCTTCTCACATATAAGTACTTTAAGTTTGAAGAAAATTAAACCTCTTCAAGGTAAAAATGTTCTTTCATAAGGGGGAAGCAAACCTACAATATAATTTGTCACGTAATTACAATTTACAATATAATTTGAAACCTACCACATAATTTGTCACGTTATTATGATTATGCATAAAATTAAATCAAAAATCCTTTATTTAAGAGAATATACACAACAACAAAATGGAAAAGCGAATAAAAAGAAAATATAAGATACAAATTTCCATTAAGAATTATTATTATTAAAAACAAAATTAAAAGAATTATTATTATAAAAAAAAATTTAAAACAAAATTAAAATTCAAAGAAATCTATATTCGTAAAAGGGGTTAAATATTAATGTATTAAAGATTAAAATGAACCTTACATACAAATATAATGCAAAATACTGATGAATTCATGCGAAGAAAAATTATTGCTAGTGAATAGCATAATTTTTCTTTGTCAAAGGGGAGAGGAATGTTGTGACTCAATCGTCACAAGCGACGTTTACTTGTTTTTCATATTATAAATTACAAACACTGATCTGCCTCAATAATAAATGAAGCGATCAGCGTTTTTGCAATGCTTACCAATTGAAGTTTACGGTCAAGCACCGAACAATTAAAGAGTGCAACGGTCAGCTTAAAATAGCAAGTAAGCACGGGCCAGCTACTTGAGCTGAGCTTCTGTTACCATAGCTTATAAATTATATTACGGAAGTAATCAAAGAATGTGTATTTGTGATATGTTTGTTTGTATATTTAAAATACGAAGTATGTATATTTGTATGTTGTTGAGCAAAAATGTCTAGGTTAATGTCTAGGTTAATTGTATACATGTAACTATTATGTAATTGTCATCAAGTTTGATTACGGAAGTAAAGATAATGATCATGAGACCAAGTAGATTTTAAGATTCAAAACTGTGATATAAATAAGAGTAAAATTAATATATAAAGAAGAGTGTTAACTAAACAATAAAGAAGTGCAGTTTTATTAAAACTTTCAGGTACCACCGGTTTAAGAAAACATTATTAGGTGAGTATACATATTACGATGTAAGACGTAATATAAGGACGTTACACAATAGAGTTGTGTGGGTTCAACGGAGAACGCCACACAACAAGCCCATTTTCGCAAATGTTGACCCCTATAACTACTAACCCCCTAGCCACACGTGCCAGTAACAGTTCGAAAAACTCAATACACTCTCACTTTTTCACTAATACACTCACGCTTTGACATCGACAGCCAGCACTGGCAGTCCACTGGCAACAACTTTTACAGAGACAGTGAATTTTGGCAACCGCAGACAGTGGAATCAAAGTAGGGAAAACAGTGTTGTGTTTTCTCCCTAAACTCCCTAAACAACAAACTCCAACTTTAAGTTTGTATTTTTTTTTTCATTTCTTGTAGTAAAATAAACATATGAAATTATTTTAATTACCATTGTACAACATGTAAAAAATGTTATGAAAAAGTTTTTTGAAAATATTGCAATAAATATATTGTCAATATTTGAAAACATATTTTACAACATATTTTTTCCCATTTTTCTTCCATTTAAGTTTGGTGCTGTTTTGGCATTAAAAGCATCACTGAATAAAAGTAAACAAGAGAGGAAAGTTGTTGAATTGTTGCTATAGCAATTCTATAGAACCTTTAAGTTTGACAACATTTTGCAAGTGAACTTTTACTTCCACGTGTGGCCGCAGCGAAATTTGTTGCTTATTTCATGCTTATTTCGAAACATTTTCGAAGTTAATACATATTGTTTACTGGCAAGATATTACTATCACGTGTGGCTGCAGGGTAAACTAGTTGCGAGCGGCCTGCATTTTTTTCACCATTAGCGTTTTTAGCTCCAAATTAACATTTAAAAAAATAGTCTATTTCCACTGATCTTCAATTTTTCCCTTATATTTGATGATGTTTATATAATAATATATTAATCATTACAATTAAATACGTCTGTAGGTTAGAGTCGTCTCCGTTGTGTCGAGTACTAGTTGTCACAACGCCGATATATTTTGATTCAACACTTTGTCGAGTTGAATATCAATGCCTTCTATTTGCAATGTGTACCGTTCCAAGAAAGTTTAAGTGCCGTTAGTTTTTTTTTGGAAAAATTAAAAGACATTTTAAGTTGTATTTGTGTAGACAAAAATAAGTGTGTAATATTCAACTTTAATAGCATCAGTTTCTATCCGTAACGAGGAACTTAACGAACGAGTGCTAGACGAACGATGTTGTGATTCAATTGAAATCTGTGTCTATAACGAACTTGCTCGCCAACCCTTACGGCAAACTTATGCTTCTTATGTTTATTCAAACTGTTATACACAAACAATTGTCAAATTTGGCATTGCAAGATATCCGAAGTTTTCTAAATTTTATCCATTTTCTTAAAAATTTTGTAAACGTTTTTCTTTGTTTCTTATTTGTTGGCAGTTATGTTTTTCAGTTTGCTTATTTTTAAAGATAGCTTGTCGTGTTTATATTATATTATTTATTTGGTAAGCAACAAGTTCCATAAATGTTTTATTTATGTAAAAATGTTCAATAACTTGAAAGAATATGAATGCTGTGATTGCATTTTTATCTGAAGTTCAGGAAAGGTAAAAAGGCAAACACCGCGAAACAGCTAACAAATGTTTGGAGCTAACAGACGCTGAGTAAGTTTTGAAATTCATATATTTTCATGTGCCTTCATAGCTTACGGCCACTGCACGAGTTTTACCTTTATCAAGCCAAAGCCACCTGCATGGAGTGCAGCACTTGTGATTTTATCCATTTTTAACAAAATTTTTATCAACGATTGCTGCAGAACGAAAACATAGAAGTATCGAAGTTTAAATTTTAAGTATCTCATCGTTATTTGACTCACTGCTAGAAATACAAATTTCACACATTTCAAAGTTTTACGCCATCGTCCGCCAGCTGATCAGTTGTTATCGTTGGTTTATTCTGTCCGAATAATATATTTGAAAACAACGAACGAGCAGTGTTTTGAACGAAACGAGTGTTCGGATAGGGATACGGAATGAAGCTATAAATAAATTTCCAATAAAATTAATATTATATTTTGAAAATATCTATGAATTTGTGGTCAAAACTTTATGTATAAATTTAGAGAATATTGATAACATTGTTTGCAAATGGCACAGGTTGTTTCAGCGCTTGCGGGGCTTGTTGTCACATTTAATATACATAATTTCATATAACCATTTTGGAAGTATGTTATGTTTAAATTGAATTTAAGGACATATGCCAAGAAATTGTAAATGACTTATACCTTTGACACATTGGCATGGGTAATCTCGATTATCTTTTGTAGTTTTATTTATAACCATTGGGATGACACACTCAATATTTTCCTATAAGTTTATAAAAATAACGGGAAATATTAATACAATGGGTAAGCGAACAACACTATAATCGTAAATTTAATGAGTGTGTTCTCGAGTGAGAGCGCTATAGTTATCAACGAAAGTGTAGAAGGAGAAATATTAAAATCAGCTGCTAAAAACTCGCTTAGCAGCGATAAACCAGTGATGGATAACACTTGGGTGTTATGTTTATGTTGTGCGGTTGAAAATAAATGTACAAATAGTACAATAGCGGTTGAAAATAAATTTACAATTAGTGAAATTTCAATTCATGACAATAAATACATTTTAAAATGAAAAAATGGAATAAATAGACAAATCTTAATTGGCGCTGTAAACGTTTGCTAGATAATCAGTTGTTTTTGTGCTTGAAACTAGCTAGAAGTTATTTCCGTACTTTTGAAACTTTCTAAAATGTTATTTTATACTATGTTCACACTGAGATCAAATTAGGTAATTTCGAGCTTTTGTGTAATTTCGACTGAAATGATCTAAGAACTATAGTAATTTCCATAGAATTTGTTGATTTCGAAATTACCTCAAACAAGGTAATTTCGTTTAAATTACTCACGAAATTAGGCAAAAATGCACTGCAATCCTGAAATATGAATGAAGTGTGAATTAAACACACCCTTTTTTTGTCGTATTAACAATCTTGCTATAAATTCAAGCTGAGCCGTCAAAATTATACATGACAAATGCTAATGGCCACATTCAGATACTTTACTTTTTTGATCCTTCGGGTAGCAACCCATTCAGTGAAACTTGGGTGAGCAATGTTTTCAATGAATTAAAGTTGTACAATTGATAAGATGTACGGTTATGTGCGAAATAGTTTTGGAAACTAACTTTGAGTAAGAATTTTCTACTTTTAATTGAACATTTAAGTTAGCAACTGTTGAGTATGCTGAATGTGGCCAATAATGAATAGACAAAAAAATAAATCAAACGTCAAACGAAATTATCTAAACCCAGTGTGAACAATTTTGTACAATTTCGAAATTATCTCACGAAATTACCTAATTTGATCTCAGTGTGAACATAGTATTACTCTATAAACTTGAAATTTGCTTGACTTTTATTCGATATTGTTTGCGGAAAAACACCTATTATTAATTATAAAGAATAAATTCTTTCCAAAACTCTTTCAATGCTGCTCTTTCTTATGCTTCGCGTAGCTATTCACTCTTCTACGATTTCTGCGGAATGAAAAATGCATCATGTCCGATGAACGTGCAATCAAACAATACTACATGCCCGATGGACTGTCAGAAAAATCAAAAAATTTTGGTTTTCATACTATTACCCGGACAACAATCAGTTCGTAAGCCAGAATATTTTATAATATTAACACTTTCAACTTTTATTTATAACAAGAAAACAATATTTTTGATACAAAGTTTGTAGTATTCTTAAAGCTTGAAGTGTCATTTATAAGAATTAATAGCAAAAGTAAAATAATTACAAATTTATCAACGTTAATAGCGAGAACACAGTCACAAAATGCAATCCAAAAACTGACAACATTCAATTCGTAGGGTAGAAAAACGGCGAGTGTTCATAAGGATAACGGGACAAATTATTTTTTGCTAATTCTGTATACTAATTGAGAAGATATTGAACAAATTTTGATCACTCTTTGATTTAATATTAGTAATTGTTTTGAATTATTTTCAACTATGGCACGTGGCGTGGCGGTTTGTGAAGAAATCAGAATGTTAATTTTTAGAAACTTTATTTTACACAAAAGTTGTGGCAATAATGCACAGAACCTAGGCTTAGCAAAATCAACTGTCCAATACCTGATAAAAGATTATATAAATACCGCCTCAATTGAGCCACAGCAGCATGGGCGAGCCAAGAAATCAAAATTTAATCATCGAGATATTCAATCATTGAAGGCCATAATAAAATAAAAAAAAGCGAACTTCAGTGAGAAACTTAGCAAAAATGTGGTCGGAGAGGATCACGATAAATAAATGAAGTGAATGGCTTAAGCTGCTATCACAACGGACCGCCGAGGCGGACTTTGGGCGCATATATCCCACTTCATGCACACTGCTGCTGAAGAAGTCATTGGTTTTCGGCGCCCGCAACATCGCAACCAATGGTTGCCCGACAGCTGCAAAATACATCGCATATAAAAAGACGCTGCAGTCAGCTGCAACGCGAGCCATGCACGAAAACTAGCGCGATAAGAGGATGGAAGAGAGATGCCTTTTCAGACGTAAAAAAAGAAAGCAAGAAAAGCGAGAGCGAGAAAAAATTGAGGTATACCAGGGCAAGAAGGATGCTCGAAAATTCTACCAGCAGGTTAAGCGTCTAACCCAAGGTTTCAAGCCCGCAGCATCCACTTGTAGAGATGAAAACGGTGATCTGGTTACAGATACGCAGTGCGCACAGGCGCGGATACAAGGGGGGGTAAAGGGTGTAATTACCCCCCAAGAACTTTTAAATACTTTACTTTTTAATACTTTATTTGAAGAAACTAATTTTGCCCACAGCTTAAGGGTACTTTTATGTATTTATATAAGCCATTCTGAAGGCGTTTTTTGTAAAAATACTACAATTAAAGTATATAAAAAAAATGTTGTTTTGTTTTTTTTGTGACGTCATTTGCGTGTAGGTGCCGTTTTAATGACGCGATGCGAGAAGAGTAAGACCATTTTGCTTGTGGAATAACAAAATCTGTAGTCATCAGCAAAAAAAAAATATAATTATATGTAAAGCAAACACTTACGTCAATGTAGTAACTTCACCTTTTTTTTAAAATGAGCCTGAAAATAAAGTTACAGCACGTTATGTACTCAACTTTACAGCTATTTTTTAAACAATCAACTTTAAAGACGCGTTATTTTCTAACAAATAAAAATTAAAAAAAAAAAACTTGAAGGCAGCGTGTTTGCTTTATACAAATTATATTTTTGCAAAATATTAACGATTAGTTTAAAAATGTCCTTTATATGAAATCATTGAGCTAGTAGCATTGATTTTGATTTGCAATAAGCGCAATTAAGATTTTGGCAATGCAGACCGGAGTTGCGACTTAAAATATTTGATTCTTCTTAATTTTTACTGAAAACCTGCCAAACTTTTTTGCAACCTATGTGCCAACATATTTTACCATAAAAAACAATACGTGCATTGTTACTTTCAGTTTTCACTTTATAAATTTTCAAAAGAAAAAGTTCAAACAATGTTAAATCCAATAGTTTGTTTTTACTTCAATTATATCATCATCAGTTAAATTATTTTTTAGAAATATTTCAGCTATAGACCTTATGAAAATATTATATACATCTGTAATTCTTTTGTCATATATGATACATAACAGGGTTGTTTTGAAGTGAATTAATGTTAGGTTAAAGTTGCTAAAATTGTATCAACTGCGCAAATAATTTGTTGCATACTATTATTTTTGTTTGAGTTAATTCTAAATTGTTTGGAATATTGAAATTTTTCAAGCCTACCTTTACTTCATCTTTATATAAATAGGCGTAGGGAAAACAGTTAAGAACCATTTTCTCCCGTGTTTTTCAACCGATTTGGATAATTTTTCTGTATATGAATTAGAGTGCGCAGAAGGAGTGCACCGACTTTTTTTATACAACTATAAATAAGCAAACAAAAATTGGTCGATTTTCGACCCCAGGCGGTACAAGTCCAACCAACCAACCAAGAACAACCAACAAAATTACCACAGCCGACTTTCATGAAATAAAACTATAGCCACTTTTAGTAAGAAACTAATTCAAATTCAACAATTTCATGAACTTCATATTTGGCAGTGTAAATAGGCGAGCGAAACTTAGGTTAATGATATGAATGAATAGTGAGGTTATATTTCAAAGCTGATAATAGTATTAGTTCACAAGTATCGTTAATTTGTTGCTACTTTTTTACGCAGCGTGCAATTTCTAGCAAAGTTGAGTGAAAACGCTCAACTTGGGCATTGCTTTCACTATGGAGAGTTGGAATAAAAAATTGTTCTTTACCAAAATGGTCACGTAAAAAAGTTCTTACTGCGTTTGATTGAAATGCTTTCTCATTATCAGATACGATTAATCTAGTTTTTTTATAATTTCCAAGTATTTGAATGAGGCCTAATTTCACGTCTACTGTAGACCTAGAAGCTATTGGAATAACTATAGCATATTTTGAAAATTTGTCAATGCTAGTTAAGAAATGCTGCTTGTCGGTTATTAAAATATCTATGTGAATGATTTCACCTGGAAAGTTAGGTAAAGGTGTTTCTGCAATGCCTGGATCTGGTGGTTTCCTCTGGTACTTATTCTCGTAACAAATTTTGCAATTTGTAATAATGGGTTTTAGCATTTTTTTAATATTCGGAAAATAGTATTCGTTAAGGATTTGCTTAAAATTTTCTTGTAGGGAACGATGGGCTCGATTGTATAATATCTTAGTACTTTTACTGTCACCATTCGATTGGGATACAATTATTTGATTTTTAAACTGGTTGATCGGGGTCTTAACAGATTTTATAACATTGGTTGACGAAATCTCACTGTGAATTGTTTCTTCACTGGAAGTTCTACTAGACAAATTATTAATATATTGTCTCGATAAAGCATCTGCAACTGTGTTCTGCTTTCCCGGTTTGTAATAAAATATTTTCTACATCTTTTAAATGAGAATACTCATCTGCGGAATAAATAATTATATCATCAATATAAACGTGACAAATTTTTCCAATGTTATCCCGAAGGATATCGTCTATTGCCCTTTGAAATATCGCCGGGGCATTTTTTAGACCGAATGGCAAGCGACAAAACTCGTATTTGCCATTATTCACGTTGAATGCCGTTTTTTGTCTATCTTTTTGTGATAAAATAATCTGGTGGAACCCAGATTTAAGGTCTAATGTTGTAAAATATTTGGATTTACCCAAATTTGCTAATATAACAGCTGTATCCGGTATAGGATACCTGTCAGCTATTGTTTTATCATTAATCTTTCTAAAATCTATAACCAATCTTAATTTTTGTTTTCCCTCTTCATCTAAACCTTTTTTGTGAACTATATGAATAGGTGAATTATATGGTGAACAGGATTTTTGGATAATTCCATCTTTTAAAAGTGACATTATTTCTTTATTAACAAATTCCGCAGCAGCTATGGGATACGGGTACCCCCTTGAATAAATTAGTTCGTTAGTAGATGTAAGTATATTTGCTTCTATTTGCGTGTTATAGGGCAGTGCCCTATTTGGTTCTGCAAATGCTTTTTTATTAAGAGAAATCATCATATTAAATTCGTCTTTGATATTTATAGGGACAGAATTATCATCAAATGTCACTGTATTAACTTCTTTGCTTTGCCAATGCTTTAGTGTTTCCTCACCAGAATTGTGATATAAAATGTCGTTTTCGATATCGATTTTGGCACCAATTTCTTTGAGAAAATCATACCCAATGATTCCATCGAAAGTAATAAGTGCGGGTAATATAAAAAGTGTCCCTAATTTATTTAATATATGAACCTTACATTTTTCTCTGATTAAATTCTCCCCATTAACGGATTTAACTTTAAGAGTATTTTGAACTGGAACTACCCCCTTTAGGATTGTAAGTTTTTTTATATAATTTTTCGATGTCCCAGTATCGATTAGCAAGTGTAACTCTTGCCCATGTGTGGTTTTCTTTGTAATAAAAGGCAAGAGTGAATTTATTCTAAAAAATTTATTTCTTCAAAATTAGAAAAATTAGAGTGACTGTCCTCTTCTACATAGAGATTATTTGAATTATTGCCAATAGGCGTATCGTTTTGCAGTAATGGCATATGGTTAACGCGTTGAGATTTTTGCTGCGGCATTACTGTCTTTCCTGATTGGATTTGTTCATGTGTTCGCTTGAACCCGAAGGTGGGTTGTTGTGTCCCATTTCTATGGGCAGAAGATGCTCTAAATTTTGATGTACTCGGATCTACATCCATTGCCGTAGGTGCATCCACGGGTTTTTCCCGCCAAAAAGAGGGATGCGAATTATTCATAGCTACGTATTGTTGCTGATTTCGATTACGTTGCTGAAATTGTGTTTCTTTCAGCGAGTCTCCCGTTGCAAATGTATTTGCAAATTCGTAGCGTCTCCTAATGGTTTCCAGCTCTTGTGCCGTTGCCAAGGCTGTAGGAAGGTCAGCTGGTCTAGCCGAGAAAAGTATATCGCAGAGTGGACGACGAAGCCCCGAGATGAAAATACGAAGAGCGTTTTCCCTAGCGCGGCTGTTTAGCGCCGCTACGACCTCTTCGCTGCCATTATGGCTCTTGAATCTCTCTTCATTATGCTGTTGAATCACCTGTAAACTCTGGTAGAGATTTTATAAGGTCCAAAGTTGTACTATTGTCAACTATAGCCGGGTTTATTGTCACGGGTGTAAATGGTTCAACCGGAACTGGTTGTATTTGTCCGATTCTACTTGTTAAATTATTTATTTGCTGATTCACCTGTTTCGTCAAAGCCTCAACTGTCGAGGTTACAATGTGTAAAACCTGTTCTCTGGTAACACTCATGATTAAATTTTATTCTATTTTTTTTTTTTTAATGCACGATTTATTTTAATGATTAAATTTTATTCTATTTTTTTAATACACGATTTATTTTAATTTACCATTTGAATTATTCTGAATAGGCACTTACATGAATAAAGTAATCATAACTTATATTTTTACTGCAACAGTTTTCCTAATTTCAGCTCTTTTGAGAATTTTCCTTCGATAGATTTTTATTCTGCACTTGTAGTTTCAGCAACCAGCATTCGAGTTTTCCTTCTCACTTTTTCTTTAAGTTTTTGAGCTTATAGCTTTTTTTTCGCGTTTTATTTCTTTTAATCAACTACGAACTTATAGCTTATAGCTACTTTTTATATTCGCGTTTTACTATTTTAATCAACTACGAACTTATAGCTTACAGCTACTTTTTATATTCGCGTTTTACTATTTTGTTGGGCGCCAATTAATGAAATCAAACCGTTCTTATACGAAGTCGAAGTTGATCTGCTCTATATTTAAAATTTAAATAATGTTTACAGCAAAAGTTCCTATCTAAGAAGTTTCCAAGAATTCTTAAACTATGTATGCGATAATGTTTAAAGCTATTTAAAACTTAAATAATGTTTACAGCAAAAGTTCATATCTAAGAAGTTTCCAAGAATTCTTAAACTATGTATGCGATAATGTTTAAAGCTGTCGTTACAATTTCATGTATTCTTATTTTAATTTTGATAATGTTTATAGCTGATGTTGTTGACGTTGCTGACGTTGTATTTTTTTTGCTGCTCCTACTACTCCTGTTGCTGCTAGTTCGAATGATGCGCTTGTTGTTGTTGTTGCTTGTTACGTTTAAGTGTTGGCGTAGGTAAAGAGCGTTTGTCGTTGTTTTATGTAAGACAACACCACAGCTAAAGAGCGTTTGTTGTTTTATGTTAGACTAGCGTTAACTTATACATCTGTAATACTTATGTCATATATGTTATATAACAGGGCTGTTTTGAAGTGAATTGATGTTAAGTTAATGTTGCTTAAATTGTATCATTTGCGCAAATAATTTGTTGCATACAATTATTTTTGTTTGAGTTAATTCTAAATTGTTTGTTTAAATTGTGAAATTTTTCAAGCCTACCTTAACTTCATCTTAATATAAATAGGCGTAGGGAAAACAGTTAGGAAACATTTTCTCCCGTATTTTTCAACCGATTTTGATAATTCTTGTTTTAAATGAATTAGAGTGCGGAGAAGGATTGCACCGACTATTTTATACAACTATAAATAAGCAAACAAAAATTGTTCGATTTTCGACCCCAGGCGGTACTAGTAATTATAATTGCAACAAGCCAACCAAATTACCACAACCGACTTTCATGAAATAAAACTGCCACGTTTAGTCCACTTTTAGTAAGGAACTATTCAAATTCAATTATTTCATGAACTTTAAATTTGGCAGTGCATATAGGTGAGCAAAACTAAAGTTATTGATATCAACGCCGTTTTTACTCTTGGTAATAATGATATTTTTCCACTAATTTCTTAAACGTTTGCTATCTTTGCCACGCTTCCTATCAGTGTAGCAACAGCTGAGCGAAGTTTTTCTACACTGCGACGATTAAAAACATGGTTTCGTTCAACTATGCAACAAGAACGATTGAATGGACTCGCATTTTTGAATATACTTAGAGATATTAAAATAAATATTAACGAAGTTATTGATAATCTTGCGATGATTTTGTCATATAATTTTTCTCTATCTAATGACTACCTAATAACACAGAGTAACAAAATTAAGCTTTATAAAAGTTGCAGAGATCTCGAGAAAATAAATGGACTCCGTTTTTGTCCATCAGCTCGAGTTTTAGAGTAAAAGGCAAAAACATAAAAATCAGTTCTTTTTCTGATAGTTTTCTTATATCTATTATATTGATCTACCGATTTGTAGTACTTTGATTTTATTAAAAGTACATTCCATTTTATTAAAATTCACTTCAAAAAGTACGTAAGTAGAAAAGAGTTTTGTATAAAAGTAGTGAGCATTTTAATAAAATTGAACGTACAGAACTGTTTATTTTTTCAATTTCTTTGAAAATATGCAAAATAATAAAAAAACCAAAATGTTTATTAAAATTCCAAAGATTTTCTGCCAAGTAAAAAACAGTTTTTGTAAATTCGTTGAAAAATATCAAAGATACAAGGGATTCAAAAAAGGTTACGTAATATTAATAAAAGCCTACGTAATATTGTGAAATTTTTTTGACTTTAAACGTCGATATCTTCGAATCTGCCAAAGATATTGTTATTGAATGTGCAAAAATTGAAAGGTCTACTATGTCTTCGTTGAAATCAGTCATAGTAATACAAACCGGAAGAACAATATAATAGATTTAACGAAATTATCAGAAAAATAACTGATTTTCATGTTTTTGTCTATAGCTCAAAAACTCGAACTGATGGAGAAAAACGGAGTTCATATTTGAAACCCAATTTGTCTTTAATCAGCTGAAAAATCTCCGGCACCAGAACGTCCGTCGCGCAATGTAATCAGTATTCTTTTTGTATTGTTCATTTATTTTTCAAAGTGTACCATATCATAGTCGTAGCGTCAGAACAATAACTTTCAAATTCCTTTAATTTTTTTTCACAAAGAACTATGTTTTTTCATTGCACATACTTGAAAATATAATTATGCAATTTTTTTATGATGGAATAAATGTAAAAAATTTGAATTTATCAACCTTAATTTTAAAATAAGTTAAATTTAAATTTTTATTTACATTTCGCTAAGATATTATTCCAGCAAAAGGGAGAAATAAATAAATACGGAAATGTGCGTGTATGTGTCTGGGAAAAATGCTTCTTAAGCAATTCAATAATTTCAATTAAAAAAAGTACAATTTGTCTATTTGTAAAATGACAACATTTTTGCAAAACGAAAATGTGTGTCTTTGATAATTTACCCCCCCCCAAGATTTTTTCCAGATCCGCCCCTGAGTGCGCATTGAGATTATGGAGACAGCATTTTTCAATCTGTTTGCAGGCGACGATACCAACAATTCCGCCCTTGGAGAATGCAGTTCGACACCACCAAACGACAATGATGGAGTGGAAATTCAACCATCTAGCCATGACGAGGTTTAAGTTGCTATGCAGCGACTCAAAAACAACAAAGCCGCAGGTGCTGACAGCCTGCTGCTGAATTGTTTAATTTTAATTGCACAATGGATGTGTGATCCAGATGCCTTGAAAAGTTTACAGAGCTGACCATTCCTGTGAAATTAGACAATAAAACTGTTTCGCCACCGACAATTTAAATTACTTCTTCAGTGTTGGCCTTGAAGGTGCAATTGGCGTTCCAACCTTTGATTATTTTTACCACACAACTGCCTTCTGGAATTTTAGCTAATGGTGCTGCCTTGCAAACTGTTGAATTTCTTATCGGAAGACATCTTTCTCGTAAGCCGAAAGTTTCTTTTTGGTTCACGAACATTGCATCAAATGGGACATCCACCTGACTGTTGTTAAAAATGGAGGCTCGTGCGAGAATGTGGTTGTAGTTCTTCTGCTGAACCTTTAGTAAAGAAATAATATAAAGACGTATTGAATCATTAGCAAAAATTGTTGGAGTGGCGAATTCTAGGGCCTCGATCTCTTTTTCGTAAAGCATAGTACTCTGTTCGGCTTCACGTGAAATTCCACTCAAACCTAAATACAAAAAATGACAGCTGTGAAATATGCTTCATATGAAACTATGCTTCGCTGCGGAAAATCTAGTACTATATTTCGCAACATGCATCTATCAACATTTTTTTCACGGCAATTTAATTGAACCGACCATTTATTTTGCCGTGAAAAGAGACAGTTGCCATTTCATTTAAGAAAAAAGAGCAAACAAAAGAGCAATGTTTCTTATTGAAATTATATTTTTGTACTATATCTAAAGTCTTGCAATTAATAATTGCAGTTGTTGGAAATTGTAAATACGGATGCACCTTTCCGCGGTGTTGGCGGTTCGCAGCTGGCAGACTACCACATAAACTAATGATTTGTCCTGCTCCACAACAAAGCACATCATTCATATGGATACGTGTATAAATATTTATTTTGTATTTATAGAATCAGAAATAATACAAATTAAGGAATTTAAATGATTTCTGCTTCCCCTCTAATAAATTCTGGCTGTTTATTAACCTCTTGTCGAAATTTAACAGCTGTTCGTTCGCAACAAAATGTCTGTCAAACTTTTCACGCAACAATTAAATGGATGTTGCGAGTGAAATTTCACGCAAACGAGCAGAGTACTAGGCTTAAAGAAGAGTCTCAACTTCAGATAGCACTTTGCTCAATTCCTCACTATCTAGGAGATTTGTGTTGGTTATTCCTTTCCTAGCCATTTGACAAGCTCGAACGATTTCATGGACCTGGTCCCACAAAATAAATGATTTCTCTAAAAGGTCTTGCTCCAGTCTATTGATAAATCGTTTATCTACCTCGTTATGCATAATTTCAATGAGTTTGTTGTACTTGCTGATGGCTTTATGGGTTACTTCGAACAATTCCATTTTTATCTTGTTTCGCTGGTTGCTATTTTCTGTAATAGACTGCTTATTACATTACACTGTGTCCCAATCTACAGCGTCTGGGTTGCCAGGTTTTCTGCCTCTTAACTCATGTAGACCCTTTTGAACTCGAGAAAGGTGATAATGTAGCAATGAAAGCGTGTCGGTTGTAGTTGATATGTTTCTTGCTGCTTCATCGATCTCTAATGCCAATTTTTCGAATCGTGCCACGTCAATAATATGAACGAGGTTGAAATGATCATTAAGAATATATCCGTTGCCTTGCCTTAAGGTAACGTAGAGGTGAAGAGCGCATACTGCCTTCAAAAAAAGTATTCTGCAACGATGGTGGGACTTAGAATAGGTAGTGATTTGTGATGATAGGGTGGAATCTTCAAATAATTTATTAAATAATTAGTTATTATACAAACGTATTACTTAATTAAGTACATCTCACTTTCTCTCACTCTGAAATGAAATGTAAATTTCTTATCTAAAAAAGCATAATTAAATGTTATACTCGTCAAAAATGGAAACATTAATTCTTTTATAATTATTCTGAAATTAGAATTTTAAAATATTATTTTTATTTTGTTTACAAATATTATTCAAATTATATATAAAAATACTAAAAATTAGTTAAAAAATAAAACATAAATCCCTATTCAGTTTTTGTAAAAAAATATTAAAAATTAGTTTAAAAATAAAGTATAAATGCTTTTATAATTATTCTGAAATTAGAATTAAAAAATATTCAAATATTAAATCTTCGGATATCGGGAGGAATTTAAAACCACTTTATATAAACTGGGGAGTTGCAATAACTTTCAAAGATATAAATAAGTTAAAATCGAGGAGGGTTTAAACAGAACAGTATTGACCGATGTCGTTATTATTAGTAAAAATCTTAAACTAACAGAGCTTAAAAAAGAGCAGCGAGAAGCGCTGCTCAAAAGAAAATAAAGAATAAGAGCCGCTGTTGCTCATTGAACACCGTTGTACCGACAATTTACAGGGTGTTCACCGGTGGACCGAACATGCCCGCCTTGATAAGACCCATCCAAATATGGATTTCTGGGCCAACGGTGTGCTAAATCCCGCCGGGAGACTGCCAGGCTGCATTATTTGTGCGTAGACATCGACACCCAGAATAAATCGCAGTGGAGCTCGCTTGTAAAAGCCTCCCCACCGGCGCTCCACTAGAGCTGTCATGTGTAATGGACGCTCGATCCATAGCCACCTCGCAACGCTAGCGTACATACCTCCCGACCATCTACCATGCTCGTTGGAAGCGTCCATTTTCTAACCAACTCGATCGCGATTTTGGTCTGAGGGAGGCACGCATCAAGGAGAGCACGTTCCTTCACTAGGCCACTATTAGCCCAGATACTCACGACAGCAGTGAGGAGCAGCGATACAACGCATTGAAGGCTCGTCGTTGTTGGTCTTGTGGGGGTTGACGGCTTCGGGAATTGGTCCCTCGACGATGTCGCAAATGGGAGCATCGACTGCGGTCTCTTCTGGGAAGGGGACCACTTTGGAAAGTGATCCCTCGAAGCCGGCGCAGATGATACAGGTAACTGCGGTCCCTTGCCAGATGAACTCTCCGATTCCACCCCAGACTTCGTTGCATCTCGAGCAGCTGCGGATGCAGGTTGTAGTTTAGGCTGCTTAGCGCGAGATCGTCTTCCACGCCTTCTTGAATGGGCTCGACTGGTGCACGCTCTCGCACCGTGTCGGTCTCGCTCAACGCCATCTCAGAGTCCGTCTGGAGAAGCATCTCTTCCAGCAAGTCACGCACGATGTTGGTGGTTGACATCCTGAAACGAGACGGAAACAAAAAGAAAAGAAAAAGAAAATAACAGAAAAGAAGAGAAAAGAAAATAAAAGGAAAGAAAAGAAAAGAAAAGAAGAGAAAAGAAAAGAAAAGAAAAGAAAAGAAAAGAAAAGAAAAGAAAAGAAAAGAAAAGAAAAGAAAAGAAAAGAAAAGAAACATTTAAGAAAATAAAATGGTGACGGAGCTAGGTCGGCGGTATTGTGACCAGCTTCACTATAGGTCGTGTTATGCAACCTCTCCCGGTGTGGATGTCAGCAACACGGACTCTATTGTCGCTATTGATATAGGTTTTAAAAATTCGACCGATTCGCCATTCATTCGCGGGTAAATTATCATCTTTGACAACAACTTGGTCGTTGATATTTTGAGTTTGAGTTTGAGTTTTATTCCATATTTCATTTTACAATTTAATGTTTACATTAGCTTGTATCTCGCGAAGCCTCAAGGCTTGTCTGCGAGAAAAAATTGGAATAGTAAAAATTTAAGTAAATAATTCATAATTATAGGTTATATATAAGTAAATAATTCATTAAAAAAATTAATATAAAATAAATTCATTAAAAATAATAATAATTTAAAATAAAATAATACATATAATTTTCATTTTTTGCTCTTCTTCTTTTTTGGCATAGTTTTTTCCTTTTTTAGATTCTGTGCATATTTTTGTTTTGGTTTAAAGTGCTTTTGGCTATTGGGTTTAAGAAACCTGTTTTCTATTGTTTTTCATGTTTTCATTTGAAAGTATTTTGTTTTGATTATTTGTTCGGTTTGTCTCTGTTATACAATTCTGTTTTGGATGTTGTTGTTGGTGCACACGAGCTCTTCTTGGTTGTTTTTATTGATTAGTTTTGTTTGTTGTTGATGTTTTTGTTGTTGTTGGTGTTGCTGCTTATTGTAGTTTTTGTTTCTGTTGCAGCTGCTTTTTGTTGGTTGGTTGTTGTTGTTAATTGGTGTTGTTATTGTTGCTGCTTGTTATTGCTGTCGCTGCTTGATGTTTTTGTTGTTGTTGTTGTTGCTGCTGCTTATTGTAGTATTTGTTGTTGTTGCAGCTGCTTCTTGTTGTTGTTGTTGTTGTTTATTGGTGTTGTTGTTGTTGTATTGTGGTGTTGTTGTTGTTGTTTATTGGTGTTGTTGTTGTTGCTGATTGTTGTTGGTGTCGCTGCTTGTTGTTGTTGTTGCTGCTTGTATTTGTTGTTGTTGTTGCTTTAGTATAGTGTTGTCTCTGGTAATTTGTTTTTGATCTTGTTATTGATGCTAGTTGTTTTTGTTTTATTTTTAGTTATTTGCTATTTTTAATGTTTTCGATGTTTTATGATTTACTTCATGCTTTACTTAACTAAAACAAACAAGACTGGTTTTATGTATTTATGTTTTGACTATTTTGTTCTCAAAAAATGGTTTTCTGTTGTATTTGTTTAGTTATGTTTCTGCTTGAGAGTAGTTTGAGTTCTTATTCGCTCTGTTTTTGTTTTCTAATTTTGTTTCCAGATTTTGTTTTTGTTGTTCATGAGCTATTTTTTGTTTTGATTTTTGTGTTCGCTTTGGCTTTGTTTTGATTTGGATGCTGTTTTTGTTATGCACAAGCTCTTCTTGGCGGTTTGTTTTGGTTCGTTTTGTTTGTTGCTGTAAATGATTTTGTTATATGTATGTATATCAGTTTTTTTTTTTTTTTCTAGTTTTGTTGTAGATTTGATGTTGTAATTTGTTATTATTTTTGCATATAATCTTAATTTTTTTTAGCTTTTGGTTTTAGTTGTTAGTTGTTGCCTGTTTTTGTTGTTGTTGTTGTCGTTGCCGCTGCTTGTTGTTGTTGTTGTTGCTTTTGTTTTTGTATTAGCTCTGGAAATTTATCGTTGATCTTGTTGATGATGTTTGTTGTTTGATTTTACGTATTTTGTTTATGTTTTGACTATTTTTAAAACCGGTTTTCTGTTGTTTATGTTTTCATATTTTCGTTTGAGAGAAATTTGTGTTGATTTTGTTCGCTTGTTCTATTTGGTTTTGTTCGCTTTGTCTCTGTTTAAATTTTGATTTAGATTCTGTTGTTGTTGGGCACGAGCTTTTTGGTATTGTGTGTTTGTTGTTTATTTTTGGTTTAAATCTTGATTAATGTTTTATATTTCTTTGCAGCTATTGTGTTTTTTTTTAATTAATTTGTTTAATTAAGTTGTTTAATTTGTTGTTGCTGTTTTTATTGATTCTTTCAGTGCTTGTTTTTGGTGTTAATGCTTGTAGTTTGTTGCTGCTTGTTGTTGTTTTTCTGTTTATTGTTGTTGTCGCAGTTTGTTGTTGATGCTTGTTGTTGTTTTCGCTGCTTGTTGATGTTTTTGCTGCTTGTTGTTGTTGTTTGTGCTTTTTGTTGTTGTTGTTGATTGTTTGTTGTTTTTGCTGCTTGTTGTTGTTTGTTGTTGTTGTTGCTGCTTGTTGTTGTTGTTGCTGCTTGTTTGTTGTTGTCGCCGCTTGTTTATCTGCTGTTGTAGAATAGTTTTATAGCTTTGATTATTGCTGCTTGTTGTTGTTTTTGCTGCTTGTTGCTGCTTGTTGTTGTTTTTGATGCTTGTTGTTGGTGTTGATGCTTGTTGTTGTTGTTGCTGCTTGTTGTTGTTGTTGCTGCTTGTTGTTGTTGTTGCTGCTTGTTGTTGTTGTTGCTGCTTCTTGTTTGTTGTTGTCGCCGCTTGTTTATCTGCTGTTGCATAATAGTTATATAGCTTTGTTGTTGCTGTTTGTTGTTGTTGTTGCTGCTTGTCGCCGCTTGTTTGAGGCTTATCTGCTGTTGTAGAAAAGTTGTATGGCTTTATTTCTATGTTGTTTTTGCGTGTTGTTCATATTAACGATGTTTGGTGGGAGTTCGTTTAATATTTTTGGCATCATAACATCAAGTCTGTGCTTTCCATAGTTGTTGTGGAATTTTGGCACTTCAAATCTTCCTTCCAGTCGGCGTCGCGTCTTGTATTCATGTCGAATAGGGTTTCTTAAGCGAAAATCATTGAAAAATTCATTCAATAGGCCGCACTTGAATAGATTTTCAACCGTTAGGACTTGAAGTTGGTGACTTATTGGAGAGGTGCTGTTGAGTCGGCTGAGGTGGTTTCTTTTGGCAAGTATGTTTAGGATGCTATTTTGACTCATTTGTAGATCACGACAGTGCGTTGATGCACCTCACGCTGTGATACCGTGTCGCATATATGATTCGCAGAGCGCGAAGTATGCCTGCCTTAGGACGGCGTAGCTACACGCAAAGCTAAGATGATGCAGCATGAAGGATGTTCTGCGCAGTTTAGCTCGCAGTTGCTTTATATGTGCATGCCATTTGAAATGACAGTCAACTACAACGCCTAAGTATTTATATTCGTCGACAGCTTCGATGATAGTTTGGCAGTTGTCATCTGGGTTACTCACGATTTGGTGGTTATGTAGACATGCTGTTTCGTGGAATTTTATATTAATTTCAACACGTTGGATGTGTGGTGGGCGTATATGCATTAATTTAGTTTTTGCAGCATTAATTGTCAGTCCATTGTCATGTGACCATCTTGTTATGATGTCAAGTTCGCCTTGCATAATTTTCGATGCGATTTCAACATCCGCATGGGCAACTACTATGGCCGTGTCATCTGCGTAGGCGTATGCTTTGCTGTTTTTGAGTGCCCTCAGCATGCCATTTGCGTATAAAATGTACAAAAGCGGTCCCAGTTTCGAGCCTTGAGGAACGCCGTGCTTTATGGCAACTTCGTCGCTTAAATTATCCTCTATTTTTACTCGATAGGAGCGTAATGAAAGGTAGTTTTCAAACCATTTATAGTTTCAAGTTAGTTAGTAGTTTCAAGAAGTTTATTAATGTTTTTTCCTTTCTGAAAGCCATATTGGTTGTTTTCTATGATTTGATATTTTTCAATAAATATTTTGAGTCTACGGGACACAACTTCTTCAATAATTTTTTCTAAAATTGGCAGTATTGCTATTGGCCGATAATTACCGACATCGGATCTTACGCTGCTTTTATAAATTGGTCTAATTATTGACAGTTTAAGTGCTTGTGGAATCTTATTTTGTTCGAGGCTCATATTAATGAGTTTTGTTATTACAGGAGTCATAACAAAAGCATTATTTTTTAAATCTTTTGACCGAATCGCGTCGTGGCCCGGGCCTTTTTGTATATTTAGGCTATTAATTATATTAAAAACTTCGATTTCACTTGCATTATCCATAAATATTGAGTTTTCCAGAGTAAATTCTGTAGTTTGAATAGTTCTTATGTTACATTCGTGGATAGTTTGCTTAATGCACTCATTAAAATTGACTGCAAATTTGTTTGTGATCGAGTCGAGTTCTTCGTTTTTAAAGTTTTTTCTTAACCCATTAATTACCAAAAATTTAAACATTGGAATTTTTTGATGAAACTTTCAGCAACGACTAAATTTAGCATGTTTAATATTTCAGAAAGACAAAAAAAAAATTCAACAAGCAGTTTTCTGGAAAATTGGCGTGTGTTTGACCACACGCTGGAATTGTTAGGTGTTTTGAAATTTTTTGTTTGGTAAATTTTGCTATTTCATTTAATAATTTATAAAAGTCATTCAGACAAATATAAGAGCAAAGAAGGTCTTAAATAAATGCAGGTAGAGTCATATAAGTACATAAAATTAAAAAGATAGTTTTTTAATGGTTTTGATTGTTTATTTAAAAAAAAAAAAATTGGGAATTATTCAATCCTTGGTTTTTTATTTTGACTGTGGAACGACGTTCTAAATACAATTGTTTGTTCTCGTGGAACAATTTAAAGCATTTTTCTGGGTGAAGGTGAACGTTACATTTCTCACATTTGAATATGGTGGCTCTTGGTGTGCACACAATGCAGCGGCGACGAGAACTGGTCTTCAATGGAACGTGCAAGCCTTTTACTTTAGGAAGGTTTTGTTGCATTTAATCAGGGTCTGAGTCTTCAACAGATGGAGGCTCCGTTGCTTCTATTGTATCTTCCGACGCAAGGAGCAAAGACTTAGTTACCCAATTTTTGAAGTCAAGCTGTGACATAGGATTTGATTTCTTAGAAGCTGCTGCGAAACAATGCAGTTTCCAGGCATTAACAATACTGCTGTCCAAAAATTGAACCCAGAGAGGCCACCACCACTTTTTGCCACAAATGCCGATACGGTAATTGGCAACTCCATTGTCGTGTAAGTCCACGCCGCACATATATCTATTATCATTATTGAATGCGAGAGGCTGAGGAACACTAACTTTTTTTACTTTCTTTGCTGTATCGTTGCACCGTAACCATTGGATCAATTGCATCGTAATTTCTTGCAATAGTAACTTCTGAATTATCCATCCAACGAATTATCATAACGTTATTTCGAATGTCGTAAGTATAGTCGGTTTCGTGCTTTTTCAAAACTTTTTTCCCAGTTTTCAAAGGGGCACCGGCAATACGATTCGATCGAACAGTACCGGTTGCGCAGAAGCCTTTCTCTCTCAATAAGCAAATCAAGTAATGTGAGGTAAAAAAATTGTCAAAGTGGACGGTATGGTGCATTGGATCCTCACAGTGTGATAAAATTTCCATTACGACGGATGCACCAAGTCCCAAACTCTTATTATAAATGCCAGATGCACCGGAATACGGGATGAACTGAAACATATATCCATTGTCTGAACAAAGTCCCCACAGTTTATACCCGAAACGAATTGGTTTTTCTCGTATGAACATTTTTGCTGAGTGGCGGCCAAAATAGGGTACCATAGTCTCGTCGATCGATAAATGCTCCGCAAAAACACCGAACTGCATGTAACGTTTGTTGAGCTTATGAAACAATGGCCGAACCTTTGCGTATTTATCATTTTTATCCAAAATGTCATTATTAGCGATATGAAAATTTGCTTTTAATTTCGTGAACATGTTCCGCGACATTGCTTGACGAATTATAGGTATGCCGAAAGCTGGATCCAAACTCCAATACAATTTTGTTTGTGGGATATTGTGATACCCAGAAAATAGAAGAATACCAATGAAACGTTGTATCAGATATTTGTCGCAAATATTGCCGATGTTATTTTTTTGGGCAGAATATCGATTTGTTTCGTCCACAAGAAGACATATTATTTCCTCGTCAAAAAATAATTGAAATAATTCAAATGGATTTTTATTGCTTATAGTTTGGAGCAGTGGCTCCTGCTTTTCTTTTATCAATGGCTCATGAACAGGTTGTATATCGTAGTCAGTACGTTTGGTTTTTTTCCAAACGGGCTTGAAATTGCTTGCAGGACAATATTTATGTTTGGGTTGTTCTTTTGATGTCGATGGTTGTGGTTCCTCCTCTGGAACTTCAACTGCAGGTCCACCATAATCTTCAGTAACAGATGAGTAAATAACTTCGATTGTACCTTTAAATGTGCTCATGATTAGCCATATAAAATAGAGGAAACAATTTGAGAACAAAATACCTGCTACTTCAGTCAACGGATTTTCATCTGAAATAATATTCGTGGAAACTATGTCATCATCTAAATTTTCACAATCAGAATCGCCGGCATTATTTTCAGGGGGCATACAAACAACAGTTTTAATTTCGGAAACTCTCCCATCTGTATTGTCAAGTTCATCATCACTCCAATTATCGATGATTGCTTGCAATTCTGCGTTTGTAAGGTATTTTCGGCAAGACATTTGGCACAACTGTAGAAATGACACACTTGTTTCGAATATTAATAACAAATATATACCACAATTCTAAATTTCAATAAAGTTCCCGCTATGTAATGCGTAAACACGATAAAAACACCTGTTTTATAAACAAAAACTCTTTTACTGATAAAAAAAATATATCAAAGTCGAAGACACTATCAGTACCAGCGTGTAGTAGAGCACACGCATAATTTTACTGTTATCTAGCATCACATATACTTTTCTCTTGTGTTTTTAAATTGTCTGCTCTTCTTATTTGGACTTTTGAAAACATATAACAGTACAAAAATAATAAGTTTTTTTGCAGTATGTATCAAATACAATTAATTTAAAAAAAGTATATTTTTTGAATCTTTTGAAACTCCCCATTAGAAAAAAGGGGCGTGCGAACATTTTCAAAAAACTCTTTTTTTTGTGTTTTTAATCGATAAAACCTTAACATAAACATTGTATACATTTAATAATTTATATTTTTCTATGCATTGTATGTACTCAAAGTCGAAGAATGCTAAACGTGTGTTCAAACACACGGCGGTAAGAAATGGGTTAATGTTTCATCCAAACTAACACTTGTTCTCCCGATGATTTCACTTATAATTTGCCATGTTTTTTTTATATCATTTTTGTTTTCGTAAAGTTTTTTTTTATAAAAGTCATTTTTTGCACGTTCTAACTTTTTATTTAATGCGTTTCTAAATTGTTTATATTCTTTTTCAATGTTTTTGTTCTTAGGTTTCGATAACCATTTTTTATAAAGTTTATCCCTATTGTCACAGCACTTTATAAGTTCTTCGGTTAACCACGGATTAGGTTTTCTTTTTTTAGGTATTTTTGCCTTAATTTCCGAACACTTGTATATATTTTTAAATGTTTGCTGTATGTTATTATAAATATCGTCGATATTTGATGTCTCAAATTTTTGCTCCCAATTAGTGGCGGATATTTGTGCACTTACCCTATTGTCACTGGTGGCTTTTTTACATGCATATAGATTCTGTTGTACTGATTTGCTGTTGTTGTTGTTGTTAAAAGTTACTCCGCACAGAGGAGAATAGTGGTCAGAGACAGTTGCTGTTATAACCCCAGCATGAATGTTGCTTTGTTTACATCGGACAAGTAGATGATCGATGTTGCTGCCTGTTTCTCTGCTAGCGTCTTCTCTTGTGTTGTTATTATTCGCGCTCTCGATACCGTTCGACGACAGCATCTCGAGGTAGTGCGCAACTGAGCTACAGTAGGTGTTATTTAAATTAATATTCATGTCGCCTAGAATAATTATATTTTTTCTTCCATCAATAATATTTATGTTTCGGTAGAGTTCATTAATAAACGTATTTATGCTTTGCGATGGCGGTCTGTAAATTGCCTGAAGTATTATTGGCTGATTATTTATACATACATTAATAGAGAGGCATTCATATGAGACAATGGTAGGGTGTAATGCGTGTTCGTATGCCAAGTTTTTTCTTATGTAGATTGCGATGCCACCTCCTCTGCTATTTGCACGGTTAAAAAACTCTGCGTTGAAACCTTTTATATAAAACAAATTATTTTCGTCATCTGTTATATTAGTTTCAACAAGTATTATAACGTCTATTAATGTTATTATATTGTTGATAGCGGCAAGAAAGGGAGTGAAATTTTTCCGTAGTGATCGAATATTTAAATATATGCAGGACAGGTGATAACTTGAGAATGTTTGTTTATTTATGTTTTGATAGTTTATATATGTTTTTGTTGAAATTGTGTTCATTTTGAAGATTATTTTATTTTATGTGTTTAATATTAATAATTTAAATTATTAAATCGATGTCGCTTTCTGCGGAAATTTGGAAAGTAGATGCCAATTCAATTTTTTTCGCCAGTATGCGTCCTTATCGTACCCATACAAATTTCCAATTTGCGGTCTTCGCTCTTGTTTTTGCTAGCCATAGTAAGCGGCGATTTGATGCGGTCAGCTGGTCATTAATAAACACACGCGCACGGTGCTCGCTAAGAATTTCTTCGAGTGTACCACTGTCTAAGCGTTTTCCTTTTGTTTTTTGCATAATCTTCTGCTTAATGCTGAGAGAGGAGAATTTGGCAACAATGGTGTTGTTTTTGTTTTTAATGCGAAAAACATCGATTATGTCGCTATCAGCAAGGTCTACATCATATTTTTTCACGAAGTCTTTCACAATGAGTTTAGTGTTTTCATTATCTCTCAGTGGAAGATTCGTTATTTCGATGTTTTCCTTGAGCGACTGCTGTTCCAGAGCGTTGATTTTACGCTCCATGGCTGTTATACGCAAATCTTTCTCTTCGTTTTTGGCAGTTAGGTCTTGCACTTGAGCAGCAAGCTGGGCGACAGTTTCATTAATTTTAGCAGACGAAGCTGCAATTTCACTCTTTACTTCTGCATAGGAACTTACTAGACGATTGCTCATTTCTGCTATAAGCTGTTTTAGCTCTTTCATGTCAGACTTTAGGTCTTGCGTGTCCGACTGCACGCTCTTTAGTGAGAGAGCGTAGTCGGGTTGGTGCCTCTTTGCCTGAGCATCATCTCGATCTTCGTCGTCTTCTTCACGGCTCTGTTTCTGAGCTTGCTGGCGTTGTTGTTGTTTGGGTGCATGTTGCGAAGATGAACTAGCTGTTCTAGTGCGCTGCCGGCAGTTTTGGCACTTCCAATCGGCGCGTCGGTCGCTATTCATACTCGCGTAGGTCTCCTCAGAGACGCTGGTGCACGGAGAATAGTGGTATTGCGAAGAGCAATGTTGGCACTTAACGAAGTCACCGTTGGTTGGCAGCGGCTTAGTGCAGCTTGCGCAAAGAGATTTTGTTTGTTGTGGAGGAGATCGTTGCATTTTAAAGAGTTGGTTTTTGTTGTTGTTTATATTTTAAACTGAATAATTTGGCACTTTTAGCACTAGAAGTTTTCTATAAAGTTATTTTATATTTTAAAAGGTTTTATTCACTCACGAAAATTGACAAATTTTATAATTTATTAATAGTTTTATGAATGTTTATTTGCACTGTTTAGTTTTTTCTTCTTTTTAAGTTAATTTAATTGCAGAATTTATGTTTTGCACTCGAGCGACTAAGAACACGTCCGTTCGCGGCTATGATATACACTCATTTTTTTTCACGCTTCAAGATGAATTGCCTTATTTGAAAAGCACACAAACAAACAAACAAACATAGCCCTTACTTATTCGACAAGATCTACCAATGAAACTTTTAATGTCGAATGGGCCCGCGAAGTCAATACCAGTCGCAGCAAATGGCCTTGAAATTACAGTTCACTCAGCTGGCAGCGCAGCCATTATTTGTGTTCGTTGCCGTTTCATGTGGATTACACACGTTTTGCAATTGTGCAAAGTTGATTTTATAAAGGTTTTAGCACGCGGGATCCAATATTGCATCCGAATAAGTCGAAGCACTAATTGATTCCTTACATGAAGTGAGATCTCATGGACAAAACGTACTTAAAGGCGTGAAAAGTGACAATTATATGGTAATGCCTTTCATCATATGATAGCATTGGTGAAGAGGCTAGCCGTCCACCAACACGCATTAACTTGTCGTTGTTCAACAATGGATTTAGAGCAAGAATGGGGCTCTTTGCTCCAATTATCTGATTTGTTTCCAAACAGTGATATTAGTTTGGAAAAGCTACTTTTTGACATAAAAGTGCCAATCGTGTTTTCACAAATTTGATTTCTGCCGTTTCTAGGCATGTTGATTTTTTTGAAAAGGACACACGATACTTGGGGTGGGAGCGATGTAGAAAGCGAAACACGTTAGCTTATACTCTCAATCCACGCGATAGCGAGGAAAACCGCTCTAAAATATCTTCATATTTCGAAAAATATGCAAAATGTACTTTTACAGCTTTGCGCTCAAGCGAAGTTTCTAGAGCAGAAGATTGCGTCATTCTTCGCCAAGCCGATCGTTTGAGTGAGAGTCAAGAAGGTACATGCTACCAAAGAGTATTATTGACTAACTCTTGTGGCGTTTCTCCACGCGTTGCTAAATCTGCAGGGTTTTCATGTGTGTCTACATGAAACCAATTGCAAATTCCGACCTTCTCTGCTACCTTCGAAACTCTGTTGGCTATGAAGGTCGTCCATGAACAGGGGGGCTTACAAAGCCAGGCAAGCACTATTGTGGAATTAGTCCAGCAATATAAGCTTTGCCTTTCAATTTCAAGGTGCGATAATAAGGTGTCTACCATATCCGCGAGAAGTGCTGCACCACATAATTCAAGACGCGGTAGTGAGATCGTCTTGACTGGAGCAACTTTACTTTTCACATAAAGCATATGACTGACAACACAATCATTTTTTTACGCGAATGTAAATCGACGATGCGTATGCTTTTTCAGAAGCATCGCAAAAAGCGTGAAACTCAACGTCGGAATCAGGTGAAAACCCAACAAAACGTGGTATGCGAATATTATTGATGTTTTCATAATCTTGCAAAAAAGATTGCCATGATTGAAAACTGTGTGATGGGAGATTTTCATCCCAATCTATCTCATCCAACCATATGCGCTGCATTAGAGTTTTTGCTGTCACCACAATAGGTGCCAGCCAACCTGCAGGATCGAATAGCTGAGCTATCGTTGATAATACTTCACTTTTTGTATACGATGATTTAATCTTGAGACGCTTAGCGGTAAAGTAGAAAAGATCTGAAGTGGCATTCCAACGAATTCCTAACGCTTTGGCGCAACTTGCATCTTCTAACTTTAAAAAGTCTTCATTAAAAAGATGCTCTGTAGGTAGGTCTGCCAAAATGTTTGAAGCATTTGCAGTAAATTTTCGCATAGTAAAACCTGCAGAGTCTAAAGCAGCGATAAGCTCATTTCTAGCCTTTATTGCGCTTTCCACATCGTGGTCGCAAAATTTGAGCAGGAAGGGGATAATGCTGCTGAACATCATGTGCTAATTGCAGCACGGTTCTAAAGCCTAAATATGGAGCACAGTTTGGGCCGAAGGTAACTGTCTTGAGCTCATAATCCTGAATCATATCATCAGGTGAGCTTCGAAATAGAATTCGTTGGAAAGCAGAATGTTTTGGATCAACAAGAATCTGCCGGTACATCTGCTGGATGTCACCATTCAAAACGTATTTGAAAAACCGCCATTTCAATACCAAGAGCGTCAAATCAGCTTGAAGAACAGGGCCTGCGTGCTGGACATGAATAAAGCTGATCCCATTCGAGGTGGGACTTGATGCATTGAAGACTACCCGAACTTTTGTTGTAGTACTCTTTGGCTTCATTACTGCATGATGCGGCAAATAATAATGAGATGGTAACTTTTAAATTTTGGAACTGCAACCTTTTCCATGTGACATGAGAGTGTTATGACGTTGCTTGCACATCACACACGAATACTGACTCTTGCACTCTTTCACCTCATGAGAATGGGCTAGGCAATTGAGGCAAAACTTATTTTTTATTTCTAGTAAATCATTGCTAGCCAATTTTGAGTTTCCATTCTCAGAAAATGGGGGCAAAAGCGAAGTGCGTGCTGTTCGGTAGAGCACAGCTTACAATTCGCTGAAGTAATGTTAACTTGGTACTTATTTAATTTTTTGCCAGATCAATTGCTCTGGTTTGGTTTAGAGTTGGAGGAAGATGTGGTGAAGTTTTGTTTAGGGATTGCTTCGCTAGAGCTGCGAATATTAGACACGGTTTCAAGAGTTTGAAACCGACTCGTGAGGAAGGAATCGAGATCAGTCCATTTCGGAATTTCGTTTTTATTCGAAATAGACTGCTCCCATAAGGAGAGCGTGACCTCTGGCAATCTTGTCGAACATTGGTAAAGAAAGATTGCATCCCAGTTATTGATATCAATGTTGTGCATTTTTATAGCAAAAATACAACCATTGATATCTCTTTGGCGTTTTTTAAGTTCAGTACCAGATTCTTTTGGCATATGAGGCAAATTAAATAATATTTTTAATTGGCTGTTGGCCATGATACGCTTGTTTTCGTATCGGTCAGATAAATCTTGCCAAGCTTTTGCAAAACCATCATTGGTTCAAGGAGATTTTCGTACAATCTCTTTTGCTTCTCCCCGTGTTTTTTGATTTAAATGGAATAACTTTTCCACTGACGTTAGCCGCGAGTTCATTATATAAATGGCCGTAAGCATGTCTCTGAAGGACGGCCATGAGAGGTAATCACCACTGAAAACCTCAGTATCGCATGGTGGCACAGGCATGCTGTGGCCCATGACTGCCGCCGGCTCTGAAGCAATTGTTTGCTTTGAGAGCTTATTCTGAGAAAACTCAGAAATTCTTCCATTCTTCTCTTCACTTTGAGCCCCCAGGGAGAAAACGTCATGAGTTTCCACGGCATTAAAGTCCGTTTCAAACTCGACCAGCGCATCAGACAGACGAATAAATGCCTTTAAAGAGGACATTTTATTTTGTCTAGTAATAATTTAATTTTGTAATAAATATCAAAAGTAAAAAAAAACAAAATTCTATCTATATAAATACTATATATATATTAAGGTGCCTCGACTTGTATGAAGAAAAAAAGTTCCATTTGTACCCATTTTAAAATGAACCTTGCATTCTATGATCATTCCCAAATATTTTGGCTATACCAAAATCCGTCAGTGAGCTAAACCATTTTGCAAAAACCTCCATAAATCATGTTTTCCATATATATATACTGGCTAGTGTAATAGATGTAAATAAATAAACTGTCTTAAATTATAGGCCTGAAAAAGTTCTTTCAATCTGCATCAAACATGTATAAATTTGCAATTGGATTAAATAATGATGTTTTTCACGATTTTTTTCTTAGTTTTTTAGATGATTTTCAAAAATTCTACATTGAAACAAACGCTTGAATAAAAAAAAATACAGTATTTTGGATTTTGAAAATTTTATTTTCAGGTAAACTGTACACAAATGGAGAAATAAAATAAGAGCCACACTTTATTAAACAAAGAAAAATATATGACAAAATTATATGGAAAAAAAATTCAAATAAAATAATTAATAAAATAGTGTTGTCCAAAAAGTTTACTATGTCCTGCGTAATTTAAGAATGTCGTCGAGTGTTAGGTACTCCTGTTGATATAAAACGAAGACTAGTAATCCAACTCATTTTGCCTTTAATAACATATTCTGATATTGATTATAGTAAACTCGACTCATCCTCTCGATTGAAGTTACAAATTTCTTTTAATTATGCAACTCGTTATGTTTATGGGCTGCAAAAATTTGACCACCTTTCAAGATTTAGAAATGCGATACTTGGTTGTGACATAAAAGCTTATCTCAATGCACGAAACTGCTTATTTTTGCATAAACTCATACATGATAAAACACCCTCATACCTGTATGACATGCTCCAGTTTAGTGTATCGAGAAGAAGCTATGTTCTCATTGTCCCTAGGCATAACTCATTGAATTCGTCTTATCTATTTTTTATCAACGCCATTAGACTGTGGAATTCACTACCACGTAGGATTAGGGAAATTAGTAGGAGAG
Source organism: Tetanocera ferruginea (assembly GCA_958299015.1). Lineage (NCBI taxonomy): Eukaryota > Metazoa > Arthropoda > Insecta > Diptera > Sciomyzidae > Tetanocera > Tetanocera ferruginea. The sequence goes on along the minus strand of OY282641.1, from coordinate 68,220,129 downwards.
GTATTTTAAGGCAATCTGTCCTATCTTTCTTTTCTTCCTCTTAGAAGATATCTACTGTTGTCCTTTTGTTTTCTTCTTACCTACATTTTATAATTACCTTTATTTAATTATGATTGTTTAAATATGTTTATAAATATTATTATTAATAAATATTTTTAAAATTTATTTTACCTAATTTATGGTTATCTTACTTGTTGTTATTATTGTAATCTAGTAATCTAATATTCTAATGTAATATAATAAGTATATTGTTGTTATTATTTTATGTCGTACTTTAAAAGAACATTGTTCTTATTGTACTTGCTTGCTAAAAATAAATTGAATTGAATTGAAAATTATTTTGTTTAGTTTCTTTTATTATATTATTAACAACAAAGAAAAAACAATTTTTTTTATATAATTTCTTTTTAATTTTTAATTTATTCAATTAATATATTATATGTTTTTTTTTAATTCAATAAATTTGTGCTTGCAAAATATTGTGTGTTGCTCACAGTGCAATTTTTCTATGAAAATAGACGAAGTCAATTTGCAAATTGATGCTTTAGTCCCACTCTTATTTACACTCTCACTACAAGTATATGCAGCCGGCTAAAGAGCTGTGTATCAAGCGCAGCAGGCACGAGATGCAGTCTTAGCCTTGAACGCAAACAATTTAATTGAGTGCGTGAGAGAGTAAAACGTGAACAGCGAGAAGCGCTGCTTAAAAGAAAATAAAGCATAAGTGCCGCAGTTGCTCATTGCACACCGCTGTACCAACAATTTACAGGGTATTCACCGGTGGACCGAACACAAATTATATTAAGAAATATTAGAAATTAGTTTAAAAATAAAATATTAATCCTTTCATAATTATTCTAAAATAAGAATTAGAAAATATTATTCAAATTATATTTAGATATATAAGAAATTAGCTGAAAAAAAAATATTAACTCTATTTTGATTATTCTGGAATAGGAATGAGAGGGATTTTAAGAGTTATCATTATTAAAATTTGTAAATGTTTTTATTAAAGTTAAACAGTATAATTATACCCTAAACAGAAAAGTATATTAATTTTGTACGAGTCCGGTAAAGAAAAGTATATATATTCTTGATCAGCGTCACCTCGTGAGCCGAGCTATCCATGAAATTTGAGCTATCCATGATGAAACTCGGTACACATGGTCACATGGGTTCAAGGATCTGCACTATTGAATATTTTTGGAATCCGCTTACGGACCCGCTTACATCCCATACAACTCAAAAATTGAAAACAGAATAAATAAGCTCATAATTACGCTACAACAATAAAATTAGGTATGTATTTAAATCAAAATAAAAAGATTTCTGCAAAAAATATCATCCGCCCACGGACACTTCCACCTCCCATACAACCCAAAAATTGAAAACTCAATAAAAAAGCTCATGTTTAACCTACAGAGTGTACATTAGACTGTCCGCAAATTTTTTTTTTAAGAACTTTTTATATTTGCACCCTTTTAAATATGAGGTTTGCTATCATCAATATGGCATTAAGATTTTAATTCCGATCCGTCGGTGCCTTGTCGTGCCAAGTGGAGCCCAAAGTTAGGTAAAATCGACTTTTATTTTTTTATGGTTTAAAATTCGAAGAATTATACCGCATTGATGGGTGTAATTGGGCATTGATGAAGCTTGGTTCAATCTACCAAAATCACTACTAATCGTTTAGTTTATTTATAAAACTTTATTAAAAAATCTTACAATAAAATGAAATTGCATTTCATATAAAAGTTTAATATAAATAGATGCGAAAGCAGAAAAATTCAAAAATGCACTGTACAATGGGCGTGAATACCAGGGTGTGGACAAAACTTATTAAACTACGAACTTCGCGTTCAGTTTACTCTGAGAGTAAATTTTCGAACGAAAAAATTTAAATAATACGATCGTTCCTGATTCGCTGACGAAGGCAAAATTTTATAATAAACGATTTGTATTGTTCTAATCAATTTAGTTTATGATAAAGAAAATATAATTCGAGTGGGGGTGCTGGAGAACAACTTGTCAAATTATACTTTATAATTTCTATGATCATAAATCAAGTTACCTAAGATTTTATAATTTGACATTTCATGAATATGAAAATAAATTTTCTATTAAATGTTTTACTATTAAGTTGAAGACATCTTACTTCCAATAACAAGTAACGCTTTTTTTTCGCTCAGCAATTAAGTGAACTTTACAGAAAGCGTCGTTTATTGTGCTTCTGATTTTTTAGAAAATTAAAATCGTTGACGCGTTAGAAGTACAAATTATAAAACAATTACTTAATTACACAAAAGAATGTGAAGTGAAGTGATCTCGGTAGTAGCATGGCTGCAAAACCAAAAATAATTAGAAAAACAAACCTTCGCTATCATCAAGATGTTTTTTTAGTGGGTAACAGTGTTGCCAGTCTAGCCTTTTTGAGGCTAGATCTTGGCTTTATTTTTGTCGCCTAGCCTCAAAAATTACCATCTAGCCTCTAGCCTTTTTTTTAGCCTTTTTCTGTTTTGTTCTAGCCTTTTCTAGCCTTTTTTAATATATTGCTTAAAGAAACGTTACCACATTAAATTTTTCTGACGTTTGCAATTTTAAAAGTGTTAGCCTTGTATTGCTCTTATTATACTTTCAAAGTGGTTAAACCCAAAATATTTTCTGTTATAGAGAAAGGAAAATCCAGTTTTTTTACAGAAGAAATAACGATAATTTAAATACAATGGCAACAAATCGTAAATCACAAGTAGAATAACTGAAGTTCCACAACTGAATTATGGTCAGAAGTTAGAGAGTACAAAAATTCTCTGAATGAAGATCCGTTTCAAAAACTTTCAGTTTGGTTTCTAGTTTTCTTATTTTGCCATTAAGCATCACTGAGGTAGGAAGAATATTTAGTGCAAGAAAATTTTGTAAAAAAACAAGCAAAGGAAGCGCATTCAAACTGGCATTCTAAATTCTATTCTAACGATATGCTCTTAAGAGAAAAACACTTGCTGCCATAATTTTGAAATCACAGATGATATTTTAAGTTTTGCAAATAGTCGCGATTTATATGTAAATTCTGATTCTTCAGAAGAGTGGGAAATATTTTTTGATATATAGTTTGAAATAGTGATAGAGGTTCAACGTTTTTTACTGGCACCAAGGCAAGCACTTGAATGAATAATACATATTTTAAAAATTGAAATAATGAATTTGTTGTTGTTAATCGTTTTTGAGCTTTTAATAGAGAATTTTAGAAAAAGACTGTTTTTTACCAAAAGACTGTTTTAATGGTACTTGAAAAACCGCTTTTTTATTAAAAATTTAATTGATTTTAGGTTATAAAATAAAAACTATTTCTCTAAAATAAAAATCTAACAATTTAAAGTAGCAATGGTGTTTATTTTACAAGTGAAAAAAATTTGGTAGCGATCCTTGCAAAAGTTTTCGAGTACTGCTGTTCACCGGTTTCAAACAGTAATTTTCGAGATAAACGCGTTTTAAGTTTGATTTATAACAATGACAATTTGTATTCAATCGACTTCAGTCTTCCTGAGAATATTTTTACAATAATACGCATTCGAAAAATATTAAAAAAATATAAAATTTATTTTTGGTCGCTAAAAAAACTTTAATGGGACCTTAAATAAATTTGAAATATATATAATTTTTGATATATCTCCTTTTTATAGAGTATCCCAGCAAAATTTTTCGTAAGGCCTTGTTTTTTATTCGATTCTAAAATGCATTACATAAATGCTAATGCAGGAATTCTTATTTAATCTGTAATTAATTCACGGCAATGCCTTCACCATCAACTTGAAAGTTGTTATTCAAATATTAATTTTGTGAAATTAGTTATTAACCAACCGTGTTTAGTGCTTAATCGTTTCAAGTGGCAGCGCTTTTGATTACCTCCAATGACATGCCTGGGTTTTGTAAGCAAATATTTTGCTGGGATAGTGTATAACTATATACAAACGTATGTATATTCACAGAATCATGTTTAATAAAAAGATAACGTAAACAAATCTAGCCTTTTGTTGGCCTTTTTTCTTAAGCCATTTAGCCTTTTCTAGCCTTTTTTTGAAGACCATCTAGCTTCTTTCCACAAAACTTTCTAGCAACACTGGTGGGTAAAAGTGCAAGCGATATTTTGGGAGCCAAACTGTCATCAAGTGTTGCAATTATTCTTTCACAAAATGCGGAAAGGAAATATGACAGTGATGAGCAGCATGAAGAATACTATTGGCGTCACTGGATTTTTGGAAAAAGGCGAATATTCCTACGTTGCATGACACAAATTGCGTACGAAAGTTAAAAAAAAAAATTTATGAAAAGTGGAGAAACTTACAAAAGAACAGTGGAGCGCCATATGAAAAGTACCGTAAACATGAACAAGATTTTCGTGACGGAATAGATAATTTTATATTTGATATCGCTCCCCAGACGCACTAGATAAAATGAGGATACAGTAAGATAAAGATTTTCTTTTCCTTCAGAGAAGAAGAGGTGGAACAATATCTGGTAAAGATGCAATTCTAGCCAAAAAAGAAAAACGCAAAGAGAAACGATTGGAAGAAGAAAAAAAGCGTGTTGAAAAATATAAAGCTCATGGTATGTAATGTAATTCATTTAATTTATATTGTTTTCTTAAGAAACCAACAATATATCAACAAATCGTTGATGAATATTTTTAGTTGCATCAGTCTTGAGTGTTTTAGATGATTCAGAAGCTGAAGATGTTGAACGGAACAGTTCAGAAAACGCTGGTAACACTTCGAGTAATGTGGCTCAAGTTCAAAATGTAGAAACATTAGACGTATTTCCACGTCGAAAATAAAAATACAAGAGATGCTATGCATATTGTTACTGCAACAGCTGCCGCCATCCTGAAGAAAGTACAAGACGATTCCCCTGGTTGAACAGCAATAAATTTACAGGATCTTGTAATAAATCGTACCACAATTCACTCAATGCGAAGAGACTACCGTCGAAGAGAAGCTCAGCAGATTATCGATGAATTCAATGTAGAAGATTGTTTGTTAGATTTAAGAATCAGTTAAATAAGTTTTATTTTAGATACCTGAGGTATTTGGACTTCATTGGGATGGAAAACTCCTTCCTGAAAATAAGGGAATAGAAAAGGAAGATAGGTTGTCTCTCGAGGTAACCTGTGGAAAAATACCGAATGGAAAAATTACTAAGCATACCAAAAATAGAAAATTCTTCCGGAGAAAGTAAAGCTGAAGCTATTTGCAATTTTTTACGCGAATGGAAACTTGATGGGTTGGTTGAAATTGTATCTTACAACAACTTCTAACACTGTGGCTAAAAACGGTGCTGCATACTTGCTTGAAAAAAAAATTGGGACGAAATTTACTTTGCTTTCTATGCCGTCATAATATCAGTGAGTTCTTTGTTAAATCTGTATTTGAATTTAATACCGGGAAAACATCGGGACCAGAGTTATTCTTTTATATAGATTCGCGAAACATTGGAAATAAATTGAAACTGACAACTTCAAGCGCGGAATTTTGGACGAAGAGTGTCAACGAATTTTAACATCATCATGTTGTACACGAGATTTTTGTCAAAATGCAATGAAATCTCATTTCGTGCGTGCGGGTTACAAAGAATTGCTCCAACTTATACTACATTTCATTGGCGAGCCGGTACCAAATTTTTTGCAATTTCGTTTGCCTGGTGCAACATCGCATGCACCATTCATGTCGAAGTATTGTTATTACCTAAAAATTTTCTTGTTTCGCGACCAATTTAAATTGACAGCCCTGGAATTAAAAAGTCTTCGCAGTATTTGCTTATTCTAGATGCTGATATATGTACCATATTGGTTCCGTTGCGTAAATGCCATTGAAGCGCCGAAACAAGTTCTGGAATTTATACAAAACGTCATTACTTATTTCGATAAGGAAGTATGTTATTGCAAAAAATAAAAAATCATTTGTGGTATTTGTCCGAAGAAGCAGTTGGCCGCTCATTTTTTGATTAAAGCCTTCCGATGGAAGTTAATCTTAAAATGGTTCAAAAACTTAACATCGGTGATTATATATGAAATTAGTATAGTATACGAAATTGAAAATGACGAAGTCATACCCAAAAAAAAGGTTGTAACAATCAAGGAAATAGAATCTTACAATGCAAAAGATATATCTTATTTCGTCTCTTCAAAAACAAAGCGTTTTTTTTCTCGATTGAAAATTGATTCAAGCTTTCTACAATCGGATCCCTCTGAATGGCAGGAAAGGGTGGATTACTGTGCTGGAAAACGAAAATGTCAACATTTGGCTGTGGTTACTGATGCAGCTGAACGAGCTATTAAACTTATACCTGCCTATAATCGCTCTTTAACATATGATGAGGAAGATAAACAGTTCTTACTTCATATTGTTGAGCACTATCGGCACATATACCCATCTCACAAGAAATCTTCTCTCATAAACAAAACATTATGAAATTACGCTAACATATGTAATTATCGAGTTTATATAATAAAATGAACATTAAAATTTATTTATTTTTATAAATTATTCGTATTTTAATAATTTTCTGTGATTCTGAAATGGAGTATCTATTTCCATTACGTTCATATATGGAATTAACATTTTATTTAATTTTAAATATTAAAAAAATATTAAAGTTAGAAAAACACTTTGTAGGCGAGATTGTTTTTATTTCTTTTAATAAACTTCAAGAAAGTTGCAATCAAAGAAAATGTGAAAAATAAGATAAAGGTGAATTTTACCAAATTTTGGGCTCCACTAGGCACCGATGAATCGAACTAAAAAGGAGGGCCTTATTTTTGACATTAAACCTCATATATAAGGAAGCGCAAATATAAAAATTTTAGCAAAAAAAAATTCCACGCAAGGTTCGGTCAGTCTAGTGTAAATTTTCTATAAAAAAAGACGTTTACAAAAAATGGATTTCATCCACTCTCAGACACGCCCACCTCCCATACAACCCAAAAATTGAAAACTTAATAAATAAGCTCATGTTTAACCTACAGAGATAAACATGGGCTTTACTCTTTTACAATTTATTCTAAAATTTCTTATTCTTTGGGCCGAGTGAATAAGTTCTCTGTTAAAGAATACATCACTCGGCCTTCTTCTCGTAATTGATGAATTAATGAATTATTATTATACTTATCTACCATATCTACTACCACATTCATGAGCTCTTTAAGGGACAAACGAGAAACTTCGAACTTTAGACACCTGTCAATTTCAAGGATTGTTGAATGCGCCCTTTCAGCCTGCCCGTTCACTTCACTCCTTTCAGTGGGTGAACGATAAAACTCTATTTCTAAGGACGTCACATAGTTCGTTATCAGTGGGCTCGACAACCCCTCTCATTATCAGTTACAACCTTCTTAGGGACTGTGAAGTAGTGCAGTAGCTAAATTAGTTTCTTTTTCAATTGAACAGCATATTTATTTTTTATGTAGAATAGCTAGAGGAATTTGGAAAATTTGTCGATGCATGAAATAAATTTCAAACCTTGAATCTCCAGTATGTCAATGTGAAGTATTTCGCAAGAATAGGAAGCTATTGGTGTTGGTTGTTATTGGCAGTTTAGGTTATTGCTGATGTCTTTCATATTTATTTAACCTACAAGTTTCACACTGTTTGGTGTTATCCCTGATTTGCTGACTCATTTTTGGGAAATTATATTTCTAAAAAATTTGATCCTTGTTTTCATTTGGATTCCTATGAGCTATGAGCTCTTTTATGTTCTGAGTAAATGATTTCAAAGATTCTTCTCTCATCACATACGTCTTTAACTACCCTTTGTGTGATGCGAATTTTGTAATTGGTAAAATGATTAACACAAACATCTTGCAAAAGTTGAATGCATTCCTAAGGTATTTTGATTCCATTTATTATAGTCGGTATAAAAAGTTTTTTCAAATAACGAATGAGAAGTGTGCTATTAACCCTTTCGGTTATTCTATGCCATATGGCATAGTCAATTTTCAGTGCCTGTTTTAAGTCTGGATACTATTTTGTTTAAATTTTTATATATTGTTTTTTTTTTGTTTTATTTTGTTTTGTACAAATAAACTTATAAAAATTTTTATGAATGGACTCAGTAAATTGTTCAAATTCAGAAAGCGAGGGTGCCTCTTATCTTAAGTTTCTTATTTTACGTTAAAAGATCACTTCGTACTTTTATACATATTTGGGCATGATTCCCAAAAGCCACTTTGGCAAAAAAAATTCAAAAAATAACTTTTGATTATTCATTATGCAGCCTTTACAGCTATAAAATAAAGCATGATTTTTAAATTAAAAACCTAAAAGAAGTACCAAAAGGGTTAATTACGCCGACTGAGATGCGTTGTCGATGATACTCGCTGTGTGGCTATGTGGCTATGTAGTTCCTTTTTACGAATTTACGAGTTGGTAACGAAAGACGTTTAGAGGAGACTCAACATGCAGTTTTAAATAAGAGGCGTCTTGCTCAGCACTGTGCATGGTTGAACCCTCACTTGCTGTTACTGTACACTCATCTTGAATGTTTTGCCCTTCGATTGCTGTTTCAGTACACATGCTCTGCGTGCTATGCGATTCGCTTGCCGTTTCCGTCATTTCCCCGTCACCAAGAGGATTCAGCATTTGTTCTGCAATTGAAGTCGAAGTCGAAGTGATAAAACAGTACCTATTGCGTAATTCTTAGCATCGGTGGTAAGGTTAAATGGTTTATTGAAATCTGGAAAAGCAAGTACTTCAGATCAAGTGAGGAACTCCTTTAAACTATTAAATGCAGTTTTGGTATCCTTGTCCAGCTTTATGGAAACGTTCCTTGATTGACTTGCCTTCACCTGAGAATTTTCCCCAAAACTTGGTGAACATCATGTTGAGAATCGAAACCAACTGGTCAGTGGTAAGCTCTTTGTCCAAACGCATAATCGACGAACTTCGAAGAGTCGAGCGTTTGCACAATAGTTCAGCGTGTGGTAGGAAACTATATTCGATGTTTAGGGTTCTCCCCTACCCAGAGTCGACATCAAGTTAAGGAGAAAATTTAGGCTCTTAACTTGACAGTCATCCGACAGACAAAATAAGTCCTTCAGCTTCCAGCTAAGTGCTGTTCCCCCATCCCACGAAATTATACCTTACGGTGGTGCCATGGGATTCATACTGGATCGAAGATTCAATGCTGAGGTTTAGGTTTAGTGCGTAGGAATCGCACACTCCCACCTGCACGGTTGGGGCCTATTGAAGGTTCCCCCTTTGCGAATAAAAAAAAAAAATAAGCTTTCTATTATATTTATATTTTTTGTTAGAATATATAAAATATATTATTGTATTTATTTTCATAATCGAACAACACTCATATACACTAAGTTATTTTAGTACATATACCAATACTTGTACTTAACATGCATTGAATTAAGTAGTATGTATTAGTACAAAGACAAAGTAGTCAAGTGTGAAGTAGTGAATATGAATATGATAAAATAAATGAGTCGAGTAGAGACCACAGAAGCAAGCAGACGTGTCTTATTTTATACCGGGCAGTACGATCATCACATCGAAATATAAGGTAGGTCGTGTCATGAACATCAGACAGAACGAACATCACCGTGAAATTCCTTATCATTGTGCTGGCGGAATCCTTATTCCTCTACAATCCTATTGGTTTGAGGATAACATTGAGCGGCGGCGAGTTAAACTTCTGCCCAGTGTTATACTTTAAGCATTCGCTCCATACGCGAAACGAATTTCCCCTATTTTCTGAGTAGCTTTTGGGTTCAACGTTAAAGCGCAGCGAGTTTTATTTCTGTTTAGCGTTACACCCTAAAAACACTAGCTAAACAAATATCATAGTACTTAAACTTGTAAAAGTTTTTCGCCATGATTTGAAAAACGCTGATATTTTTAATACCGAATTTAGAACTGTTGATGATTTCGAACTTTACAAAAATTTTAATAATTTTAAAAAGGCAGAGTTTAAGACTAAAATTGGTTCAATTAAAATTAAAATAATAAACTTATGTTTCGTAATGTATATAAAATTATCGAAAAAATACTCTCCGTAACTAATGCGTTGGCTAACGTTGAAAGAATTTTTTCATTTCAAAATTTAATCAAAACAAAAAGTCGAAATAATTTTCAAGTAAGCATCCTTCCAAGATTTTGACTTTTTACTATTTCTTACCATATAAACTTTAATTTTATCAATTACTTTTCTACTTAAATTTTGTTTATTATCAACCAATTCCGTTACCAATTCAAGGTTCCTTGCATGAAATGCAATTGTATATAATAAAAGAAACGAATTTATGTTTATTTACATTTATTGTCTGTATAAATATTTCGTAAGTTGTTGCTTTTAATTCAAACACTTACAACTTTGTTATGGTTTTTTAATTTTTTTTATATAAAACTGTTACTTTTTATTTCAATTTTTAATTCAGTACTTTTAGTACTTTTTGAAATCCGCAAAGTACCAAACCGAAAATTAGAATTATCTTCCCTGCCACGGTTTGAGTCAAAACCTCTTTCACGAGTGCTCTCTTCTCCGATCCCCTCTCCTTCTTTGAGTCAACACAGAGGCACAGCGAGTATTACTTCTGCTCTGTGTTACACTCACTCTCGCTCTTTACGAAACCCCAGTGACAAGACTCGCGACGAACATAGCAGCGGTACGACCGGTAAAAAGTCACGCGATTGTATTTAAAATATACCGCACGATCAACGGCAAAGTCGTGCGCTTTCAAGAAGGAGGGCGAAGACAAAAAGTACACCCACGTCAAAAGGCTACTAGCAGCTGCAACAAGACACAGCAACATCAACGAGAAGAAACACCCTCTTCAGGGACACTCTAACGGGACACTCACACTAAGGGACACCTACATCAAGGGGCTCCGTATTTTTCAACCTCTAAAAATAAATTCTTGTACAAAACCCTGGACAGCCGCTGAGCATACCTCGACTGGAAAACAAAATTACAGTAGCGTCCAGAGGTTCGTTACAAATGGCGCCCAAACAAGGACTTTTCACGCTAGCAGAGTACTAGAAAAAAAGTACCAAATGCTTTAAAACAAAGCATCAGATTAATACACCAGATTTTCCTCAAACTCAATCGACGATATCGACTCTACACCAGGATGAAGACATCTTGGATTTACAGTCTTCGTAAAGATGAACTTTTAACATATCTTAAAGAGTTGAAGACACAGGCACCGCCGAAGAGCTGCGCAAGCGTTTTACAGTTTTCATCAACGAATGCGACCACAAAGAAGCAACAATTAAACGACTTCTAGAATTGGAAATTCGACACACGCGGGCAACTTCACCTGGAGTACCAACAGCCACTGAAAGTCATAATATTGCATCACACACATGAGCAACGACTCTGGACGTACCCGAAGCACCAGCAAGCTTTGCCACATTTTAACATGGGTTGCCACACTTCCACCATACCCCGCCACGTATCTTGCCATCGCTGAAATAGTCCAGAAGTGGTCTCTAAAATACGAGGGAGACCAGGACCCTATCAGTTTCATCAAACGCGTCGAAGAGTAAGCCGAAGTTTATGGCCTTCAAGTTAATTTTTTGCCACGAACTATGCCGGAACTCTTGCGAGATACAGCAGCAGTATGATTCCGCAACAATAACCAGCACTGGAACGACTGGGCATCATTCAAGGAAGACTTCCTACAGTTTTTCCTTCTATCACGCTACATAGAGCAACTAGAAGATGATATCAGACAACGCAAGCAGCGACCACGAGAACGCTTCAAGATTTCATGCTAGAAATCCAAAATATGATGCGTTACGTTGGCTTTACCCAAGGAGAGCAACTAGAACGCATCTACAGAAACATGCGAAACGAGTACCAGCTATACGTCCACCACCAGGACTTCAATACACTAAAAGGGCTCGTACACCTTGCCGAAAAATACGAGCGTCTTGAAATAGTTCATACTCACCGACTACCAGACATACATCGCCACGATAACACGAAAAATTCACGACATCATGTACAACAACCACACGAGGAACGCCACCAACTGGCCATAGAAGACAACGAATGCAGAGTCAATGTACGAGCATGTTGACGATGTGCACAAAACGGTCACTGGTCCGACCAATGCACAAAGCTCAAGCTATTTGCATCAGAAATGCTTCAGGAAAATGTAGTAGAAAAGTAGTTCCAGAAAGTACCCAACCAGCAAAATGAGTAAAAATTTGCGTTTGAGTTCCCTTTAAAGCTGTTTTAAGCGGCAAAATAAGTTCCATGGCACTTCGAAGCTGCTTTATGGTCCGTTGTAGAACTCGACACACCTAAAGCTGCTTAAAGGTACGTTGTGGAACTTGCCACACCTAAAGCTGCTTTATGGTGTCAATTTCAGGCAATAGATCTTGTAGTTCCAAAAGTTACAAGTTATACTTCTGTGCAGGTTTAAGATAATTAAGTTCGAAAGGAGTTCTGAAGTGCCGCTTGTGCGTCTTCTTTACATTTATTTTGAACTTAAAGCTGCTTAATGGTTCGATTGAACCTAATTTTGCACCTTAACGCTGCTTATGGGTACCTACGACAGAATTAGCTGTATAAATGAAAAATCTTCGTTTCGATATAAAGCTACATGGCAGAATGGCTAAGGCGTCGGACTTCAAATCGGCGAGACACGGGATCGAACCCTGGCAAAGGCAACATTTTAATAAAAAAGTTTTTTCGCTGCGAATCAGATGGTACAAGTTGAGAACAAAAGCGGTAATGGTAGAAAAAGAAGAAAATAAAATAATATAAAAAATATAAAAATTAAAATCAGAAATAAAACAAGGAAAATATTTTTTTTAAAAAAAAAAGTTTTTGAAGTTCGATTAGAAAGCTGCTTAGCAGTCTATGCAACGTTCTTGTTGATACCTCAAAGTACGAAAAATTACTTAAATTTTGGGCTGCTTACACTGCAAAGCAGCTTAGAGAATTCGCTGTATAAGCCAAATTTAGAGCGTTTCTTGCTGATTGGGTAAACATCTTAAATTAAGCTTAAATAATGCTGATATCCCTTTTCAAGGTAGAATTAAATATCTTGGAATAACATTTAATAAACTATTTAAATTTAATGATCATGCGAGATTAGTTATTAAAAAAATTAAAAAAAAATAACAGCATTCTTTTCAGACTTTTCTACAGCAAATCATTAAGTCAAAAAACAAAATTACTTATATATAAAGTAAGTATGCGGTCTGCAATTTTATATGCATTCCCTATATGGTTTTCAATCTCACCGTCAGTTGCTAAAGAATTACAATCAATTGAGAGAAAGATTCTTAGATCTTGTGTAGGTAGAAATTTTGAATCATATAATAAAAGATTTTCAATTAACTATATTTATAATAGACCTGCTATAATACCTTTATGTCATTATGCTTTTGATCTTCAAAAAATATTTGTTGATAGACTAGAATTTCATGAAAATTATCTTATAAATGAAATTTATACTCATGAAAGGAATTAAATTGGTCCAAGTCAGCGTACCTCTCCCCAATTGGTATCATTAATGTATCATTATATAATTCTGATTCCGCCACCGCTATACCCGAGTTTTATAGAATTAAACTGCCAAATGTACACAGGGGCTAATTTTTTATAACAATTAATCACTTTTTAAATTAATATTATCATTTAAGTGCCACTGCGCCTTTATATATCACTCTTTCAATATTAAATACAAACATATTATAAATGAATAGTATTTAAAATTTGTTTTGTATTAGTTTTGTTTCATTAGGCTTGAATATGAGAACTTTTCCTCAACATCAACATTCAAGTTATGAGCAAAACTTGGTAACTCTAATAGTCCTCTTCATAAATATTATAAATTATAACATTCCTGTTAATTTTAACATTCATTTTAAGCTCGTAGCATTGCACAATATTGTCATCTCGATTACGTTAAAACATTATAGTCTATAATTAAACATGTTAAAAAAGATGCACTGTTACTTTCAAATTTTTAAGCCTCAATAAAATTAAATCAAAAAAATTAAATAAAAAAAATTGATACTGGAGCCACACGGAGCGAGCTTTTTGCCAATGAACTAGGCACACCAGATAACCTGAAATCTACGAAGAACACAATTCGCCTGGCCGATGGCACCATCAGAAACATTAACGAGGAGCTGACAATCAGGGTTGGACTTGGAAAGAAGACCTGCAGCATTCCATTCTTAGTGTTACCAGATACTGCGAACCATCTTATACTGGGTATCGACTTCCTCCGTGATATGGGAGCCACACTCAGCATAGCCGGACACACAATTGTCCTAGACAACATAGTATCACAAACGACAAGTGCATCCGCCAGACATCGTAGACAACCCAACCAAAGAAAATAACAACGACACGCTGCAAACGCAAACGAGCAGCAAAACATGAGTAACAAAAACAACAAGTAAGAACAACAACGCGCTTCAAGCCACAATCGCAGACAGCAGCAAGAACTGCACACTGCAATCACCTCGAAATCATTACAACTGGCAGCAACAGACGGGTCCACGCCGTCACTTCATCAGTCATCAACTCACCGAAATCAACAAGATCACGACGACAACACAACGCAAGCAAGAAAACTACGAACGCAACGAAGTCAACAAATTCTCCACCACAGCAGTCATCAAGCAAAGCAAAGGTTGCAAAATCAACGAAGTCAACGCATCACCTGCCAAACCACATGGCAGACGCAACAGCTACCAAGAATTCATCGGAAACATCACCAACACGGTAAAAAAATTCAGTCAACGCACCAGATCAGACAGATTCGTCATGAGTTACGACAACCACGTAACGGAAGGCAACACAGCTACTTTCAAGCAATTCAGCAGGCACGCCAAAACCCACGCTGAAATAAGAATCAAACAATTCGCCGAGAACCACGAACCCATTTCGAAATTACGACACAACGAAAACATCGAACACCACATCAAATACAACCAAGGTGGAAATACCCACCAGAACATCAGAGACAAATCAATCGACACAAGTAACAAATTAAGCAATGTCCACAAATCCATTTCGAAGAAAGGACACAGCGAGAAAACCACAAGTCAAAAGAAATACTAAAAATACAGCAAGATCTACAAAGACACCAGAAACCACGCAAACATCAAATTCTACTATAACCACAAACCCATTTCGAAGAGGCGATGCAGCACAATCCTCAAACCTTACATCAAATACGACAAAAATTCAACGATCTACAAGAAAGCTAGAACCGAAACAGGCAACGAAGATATCACAAGCAAAGATATCGAGTCACACGGATTCAACCTCAACGAGCGTCAGGAAACAAACACATTCATCACAAACAATAAGTCATTTTCGAAGCCGCGACACCACGAGCAAGTCAACTACGACAAACAGAGCAAATCTGCTTAGACACTTTAATGTTTGTTTATTTAACAAAAATTGTTGACAAATAAGAATAAATCTTTTGCTTGCCGCTTTCAAGATGGAAATAACAACAACAAATATATAAAATAACAAATAAAAAATTATTACAATTTAGATACTTAATATGAATCGAGTTTATACAATGAAAAATTATTACAAGACCAAAGAATATAGATTTTATTTAAGGAAAAATAAGAGAATAGTAAGAATGCGCAAAAAAAGGAAGTTCAGAAAAGTATTCGAATATTAAATGCTTAAAGTTTTGCTTGTCGGAAACGGATTTGATACTATAAGGAAGTGAATTCCACGACTTTATAGCACTGACGAAAAACAATCTACTTGAGTTAACGAAATTATATCTAGGGACCACGAGGTTCATTCTTCTAATGGATCTGCAAAATTTTATTTTTTCAAAAAGATACGTCAACCAACCCAGCAAGTTCAACGAAATCATCACGCCACATGACACAACAAAAAACTAAGGACAGGAAGTTCGAGGGTATGACTAGCGTATCCAAGGATGCATCAAGCCCTCCCGCAGTCCGCACAGTACACCCATCGTATTGGTCAAGAAAAAGACCGGAGCCTGGCGACTGTGCGTCGACTATCGCCAGCTCAACGCCAAGTCCGTGCCCGATGCCTATCCGCTGCCAAGGATTCAACACATCCTCGACAGCCTGAGAAATGCAAAGTTTATCAGTAGTCTGGACCTCAAAAACGGCTACTGGCAGATCTCGGAGGAGAGCAGTCAGCCCTTCACTGCTTTCTCAAAACCCACTTAGCCGAGGTGCCCATAATCACCTGTCTAGACTTCAACAGAAAATTCACGCTCCAGACCGACGCCAGCGACAATGGCGTAGGAGCAGTCCTCACTCATGACATCGAAGGTCAAGAACGCGTCATCGCCTACGCGAGCAGACATCTAAATGCTGCTGAAAAGAATTACTCGCCCACCGAGAAAGAATGTCTGGCCATCATCTGGGGAATAAGGAAGGTGAGGCCATACTTAGAGGACTACAAATTCACAGTGTTAAGGGATCACCTCTCGTTAAAGTGGCTGAACTCAATAGAGACCCTTCGGGACGGGTCGCATGGTGGGCCCTGGAGCTACAACAATTTAACTTTGATGTGTAGTATCGCAAAGGAAAGTTAAATGTCATCTCAGATGCACTTTAGCGCCAACCACAAGCAACGTTCATGCAGATAATGACCGAAAGCGAGCCCGTCCAAATCTGCACCTGGCTCCAAAAGAATAGAATCGAGGTAAGAGAGGACTGTTAAATTCGATGATTTTCTCATTGACGGCGAGAAACTGTACCGTCACATTCCACGACAAATGAGCGACGAGGACAGCGCTCCCTGTAAGCTGTGTGTCCCAAAACACTTACGCAAACGAGTGTTATACGAGTGCTATGACTCACCCACCGCTGGACACCTTGGCATCCGGAAAACTTTAAGCCGGGTGGCCAATCGCTACTATTGGCCTGGCATGTTTTCGCAACTGCGAAACTTGCCAAAAATACAAAGCCAGCCAACAAGCGCCCGCCGGGCAAATGCTGACACAACTTCCAGAAGCACCATGGAATATAGTTTGTGCGGATTTTATCGGACCACTTCCGCGGTCCAAACGAGGGAACAAGATGTTGCTGGTGCTGTTCGATAAATTTTCGACGAAAGTACTAAGGGCATGGGTTGTGAGTTACAATCACCTCCAGAGAAAGCAAAACGATTACAAAATATTTTCAAATAGTGAGACAGAACCTAGAATGTGCGTCACAGGACCAAGCGCGTTATTATAACCTTCGACGACGGGCATGGAAACCAGAAATTGGTGATATGGTCTCAGTAAAACAGCATCATCTCTCGAAAGCTGTTGACAACTTTGCTGCAAAGCTGGCTCAAAAGGCCCAACGAAGTAATAAACTTTACGTCGCCAGTCATCATCGAAGTCAAGAAGCCTGGAGAATCACGACGACATATCGTACACATAAGCGAAGTCAAGAAGTTTCATCGTAGCGAAGAACTCAGTAACTAGAAACTTTAGAATCCGCAGCTCCAACCTGCGTCAACAACTGGGATCCACAGCATCAACATAAGTCAACAACTGGGATTTGCAGCAGCAACCTGCGTCAACAACTGGGATCCGCAGCACCAACCTGCGTCAACAACTGGGATCCGCAAAACCAACTGCGACAACAACTTAAACCAGCAGCACTAACTGCGTCATCAACTAGAACCTGCAGCCGCATCTGCATCAACAACTACATGCTTACAACAACACAGTCAACGTTTACGTCGAAAAATAAACTTCAGCAGCATCTATAACGCAAATTACACATCAGTCAAATCGCCACGGGACCCACAGCACCAATCTGCGTCAACAACTGTGACCCGCAGCACCAACTGCGACAACTGGGACCTGCAGTCACACCTGCACCAAAAACTACACCTTTGCCGAGCAGCACCAACTGCGTCAACACCTGGGAACCGCAGCCGTACCTGCGTCAACAAATACATCTCCGGCAAATATTTGCATTATACTACATACAGGTCTACACTAAAATGGAAATCTCTATGTCAAATATTTATTTCATTTTTCGTCGCTTACACCAGCACACCGTCCTCACGATAGTACAACCGCGTCTGAAAACCTACACCAACACATCATCGTTACGATCGCTGCGGACACAACTTCAACAAGAGACCTGATGTTTCATCATCTGCACCCACACATCAGGTCTGTTCACGTACTTTACTTGTTAAAACTTGCAGGGAGAGAGTAAAAGAAGAATTGAGAAAAAAATATGCATAAAGAGAATAATAGCAAAAAAAGTACGTGAAAATTGCAAGTTCACAACAGCTGATCAAACGAATTGACAGCTTATTTCAACTTAAGGTTATTAATTGTTGAAAACATTTCTTGTGTCCTACCAACATTAACATTTATACTTACATATCCCTCAGCATCAGAAAAGTTTCTTTTTCCATCCATTTTAATAGGAAATCCACAGACAAATTTTTGACAGCTTGTTTTTTTTTTTTGGCAAACAGTTTTTTCAGCAGTTGCAAGTTCTTGCAGGTAGAAATTTTGCTAGCAGAAACTTGCAACTACTTTTTCTCTCTCACTGTTTTACGCTCTCGTTTTCCTCTCTCGTTGCAAGTTTTTCGAGTACATGAACGCTTTACTAGTAAAAACTTGCAATAATTGGCAACAATATATAACAATTTTTTGTTACTGAACAAACCTATCGTTTTCACGATAGTTGCAACTATGCATGAATATCAGAATACATCGGCTTCCATCGTCTGCGCCAATATATCACGATGGTTGCAGTCGCATCTGAACGTCAAAATCTCAGTTGTAAAACACCTACGTCAACCTCGACAAATCATCTGCATCCGCAACTGCAACATAAACTGCACGCATATCTCGGGTTCATCGAAGTCAAGACAGCCATATCCACAATCAGAAGAGAACACACGCCGATATCAACATGGTCAGACAAACCTCCATGAAATCTAAGAGAAGCTACGTTATCTATGTCAATTCGTCGAATACACCAATTGTCTTCACGTACACAACCATGAACAAATCTCAACATTTGGAGCAAGAAAACATTCATGGTCGATTTAATTAGTGCTCTACAAACTTTATATGCAACAAGGTGGAAACGTCATACGCACTTGTAGAAATGCAACACATCAAACTCAGTAACAAGAGTGACAAGGATGGCAATATTTCATGCAACAAGTGTTAAAAGCAAATACAAAATTCAAATTAGCAAAGATCCTTGCAGTTTCAACTGTCAGCAACACAGCAATTCAAAGTCATCAAGTTTTTCTCAACACGAAGCAAATTTTAATTTTTATAAAAAACACATACCAGTGGTAAACATGAACAAGTTCGCGCAGTCCAAGTGACAGCAAACGTTTCGGTGAATTAACCTCGCAAGGTAGACGAACCATTTTCGAGACGAACCATACCAAACGGCGACGAGGTACACGCGAGCATCCAGTGACCAAGCCGAAGCCACCGCAAAGCGTCAGCTTCGCACAATCAGACGAATACAGCCAGAACAAACTGCCAACCAAAAGCGGCGTAGGCTACCAACCATCGCGAGAGAGAGCCTCCACAGACGCCATTGATGGCAATGGTCAGCACCCAGGTAGCCGCCCAAGGAACCGATATCAAATCGACTCACTCTACAACAGTCACGCAAGAGACTTGCATCGAGCTCTCCGAGACGGTGTCGGTCGATTCCTCAACGACCGTATTATGAACTTCTATCTGCGATGGATAACGCTAAATATGGTACCGCAAGAACTGTCCGATAAGACTACCATATTCGTGCTGTTATTTGTTTTCCACGGCCCACGGGACCGCGTTTCTGATTCACCGGGCATAAACTGCCACCAGCTTAGCTGCATCCGATCGCACAACCGCTCATCTTTCTAATGGACTCACTGGCTAGCACCGATAGGTCTCACGTCTTGACACCACTCCGAAACTATCTTACCTTGGAATTCCAAGCCAAAGGAGCGACGACACATATCTTCACGCCTGAAAATGTACCAGGTCACGATGTGAAGGTGCCCTAACAGAAAAATATATTGGGATCTTTTCTTATAATCTATAGAATACCAGTTGGTTCTCTACAACCGCCATGGCAGGCAAATGCAGAATTCTCGCAGGGCTCATTCAGAGTTTTACAGAGCGGCCCATACCCGCTATACGTCTGCCAGAGACACCGCCAGCCAACGATCCCAGCGACGACAACCAGGTCCACCTAGTGGTATCACACATCGTCGACATCAGTCACAACAACGACCACTCATATGCTCAGCAAGTAGCATTACACGTCGCAGACGACGACAGCCACGTCTACGGTACCAACGACAACACGTATGCTCCACACTCGGCATCATGCAACACAGACGCCCACAGCTGTGTCAACGATGACCTCAGCAAACACTTGCATGCCCAAGCAGCAGCACCGCCTGTCCAACAAGCGACAGCAACCCTCATCGATGCTAACAGTCGCGTCAACGAAACGCTTAATGCCCAACAGGCGGCGTTTAACGTTAACAAATGTCACGCTAGCGGCAGTTACAGGAACGTCAGCAGCGATAGCCCACACAGCGAGGCTACATCAACGATCTGCCTCGGTTGGCTCATCGATAAATCGAACTGGATCAAGTAGCTACGAACAAGTTGCTCCAACATGGCGAGAACCATGAAGTCATCGACTCAACCACAGTCAGAATCCCTACCACATCACATCCACCCAGTCTCGATGACCACGACGACCAGGAGGATATCTGCCTAAGCTGACTGACAAGACCCAAGTCAATCATCAACCACCCTACACTTGCCGGTAAAGTGACGGACAATTAGTCAACAGTTGACCAGCCCGTACGGAAGGATGACTCTTCATCCATCGCAGTCAGCAACACTGATATACATGCAACCTGGACACAAGAATTGAAAAGACCTCATCGCCAAAGCCTATGCAAAGCGCAAAGCAGGCAGGTGTATTATGTACCAGATTTACATCTCACGCAGCGGAAATACAAAAGTTCTTTCACCGGAACTAAAGGGAGGTTGTGAGGAACTTATTTTGGCTAGTTAATATGACCTCAGAATAAGCCACTCTCATCATACGCATCACTGGTATCACCATCTTCATGGCACATCATAACGAAATATTTTGTATAAAATATAGTCTTATGAGGGGCCAACCACCCAGTGGCGTACCGAGAGTCTAAGCCGCCCGGTGCGGATTCCAAATTTGCCGCCCCTCTCATATGCAATACAAAAAAAAAACATCTTTTATATTAATTTACGGTTTTGTATGCATAGTTTTCACTTTAGAATGTGATCTTTCATTGTTCTCAATTATATAAAAAAAAAATTCTAATATACATATCATCAACCTATTTCTACTACGACGCAAGTTTGGAAAAAATGGAGCAAAACGCGCGCATGAGTCTATTTTTGCTCTCATTTCTCCCGTGGTATAACAAAACCAAGTAACTGCTAGTTTACTGCTAGTTACTTGGTTTTGTTGTTCTATCAAGTTTTAAAACCTAGAGCAAAAGGTCTACGAGCAACTTCAATCCATTTTTGCCTATCTCATTTCTAAACACTAATATTAAAACAGAAATAAAACAGAAATAAAACAAGTTACAACAAAACCAAGTAA
The DNA here is from genome assembly GCA_958299015.1 of Tetanocera ferruginea. Lineage (NCBI taxonomy): Eukaryota > Metazoa > Arthropoda > Insecta > Diptera > Sciomyzidae > Tetanocera > Tetanocera ferruginea. Next base: position 68,198,509 of record OY282641.1, on the reverse strand, counting down.
CTTCAGAACTTATCAGCACTTTACTTAAACGAAGTAAAATTTTATGCGAAAAAATTCACTTAAAAATACCGCAATCGAAAAATTATTTCCAAAATTTATTGAAAATTTTTTCTTAGTCACATCTTCTTCTTCAAACGTATAGAATATAATAAAAAACAGGGTACAATGTCGTCACTTGAAAAAAATTTCCATTTAATTGAAAGTTTATAAGTAATTATCTATGAAAACCAAGTATCTTGATAAGTTCCTTGAATTTTTTTTTGGAAATTATTACAAAAATATAAGTATACTCTCCAGTGATTTTTGCGATAATAATGGAGAAAGTAAAATTGATTTTAGTCCTGCATCGTCGTACTATGATCCTGATTTTGATCCACAAAATGAAAAAAAGTGACGAAGAGGAGCTCATGGACAATCATTTCATGGATTCTCGATCTGAAGATTCTCAAACAATCTTTTGCAATCGTACTACAAAGGATTTTCAAACATTCGTTTTCAATCGTGCTACAAAGAAAAGATTATTGCATCCAGCATACAGCAATTGCCGAAAAAAATGTAATGCAAAATTTTCAGAAGAATTCGAAAAGGATTATTGTAATTTTTTATATAACTTCCTTCGAAACCGATGCAAAGCTTTATGAATGCACATTAGTTCATCAAAAAGATCTTCTGAAATATTCAAATACAATTAAAGGAAATCGTGAAAAACCCATCTAAAAAGAAGGATATTAAAGATAAATTAATTCCTTGAATACATGATAACACAAAAATTAATTTTTGGGAAGATTTTAAGGAATGTGCAGATTCTAAGGATCTTTCTATTGTTTTTAAAAGCCACCACCATCAACATTCATGAATTTATTTATATGTTCTATTAATTTTGTTAAAAATAGTCACAAAAGATTTTTTGTTGAGTTTAATGAATAGATTTATATATAATTTACTTAATAAGATACTAGTGAATTCTTTTTTCCATTTACCCTAAACCAGTTGCAAATTAAAATTGTAACAAATGTTCAACTTATTTTCTAAACAATTGTGTTTTAATTGATATTATACAACAAAACCAAGCAACTTTAAAGTTACTTGATTTTGAAAAAACAGGAAAGAATAGTGTTCTAAAATACATAAAAGATTATATCCTATAAGGCAAAACAAAACAATTTCTCACAATTCTCAAAAAAAAAAGTTACTTGGTTTTGTTATATCACAGGAGATTTCTATATTTACTAAAATATAAATCTGATATATTGACACCTTAACAAGTATTTTTTAAGGAGTAACCTAGCATAATAAAATTTTGTCATTGCATGCACAGTTGAAAATAAAATTTATTTATGATATACAAAGTGGTGAACAAAACTATATGAAATTAAAAGCGCCATGAATTTTTTAATGATTTTTTAAAAAAATTCCATTTGCAGTATATGTGATTAAAACAATAAAAAAATTTTTTTGCGAAATTTTTTTCCGAAAAATATATTTGTAATTTTTACAATTATTTCTTATTTTTATTGAACTTATACACATTTTAAAACATTCAAATAAACAAAATTTTTTGAAGAATCAGTTTCTTTGTGCGCAATAGAAACAATATTCTGAAGTATCTTTCTCTCAACGAGAAACTCTTCCTTGTCAATTTCTTCGTGACAGAATTCATTCAGTTTACATTCCAACTTATCATTCAGGAGAGTCAAAGGAGTAAGAATTGCGTATTTTTCAGCAAGAACATGAAGCTGCTGAAACCTTGTGGTCATTCCTCAAAATCAGTTCTTCAAAATTAATAATTGAATTAGAAAATGACCCAAATCAGTATAGACCACGCCTAACTCCTTTCCAAACTGATTTTATTAAAACAGTGAAATCCCTTCAAAAATCACAAAAAATTATAATAGATACGACTTAAAATTATACGCATAAGTCTTATTTCTTAATATGCACTCTGAACTTACAATTCGCCATAATCAAACGAAAAGTCCGCCTTCCTCCCACACTCAATTTTACCAAATATACCTTAGTTGAAAAACGTTATTCTGTTAAACCATTTTTCTACTGGGCATTTCCACTGATAAGTTAAAGCACTTAAAAACTCAAAAAACTTTGAGTTACTCGAAAACATCAGTTATTCAATGCGAGTTTCAAGTCGCAGCCGAGTTACTCGAAAATTCAACTACCTACACATGCCTAAATATTATGTCTTTTTTTATTTCTTTGGCAACTAATTTCGAGACTCGAAAAACGATTTTATATTTTGGTTGTGCTCAATACGAAGGTCATAAATATAGTTACATTTACAGTGGTGGCCAAATTTATTCATTAAGTTTAGTTCTTTCTTTTGTTTGTACACCTTAAAATGATATTGTACACATATTTATTTTGTAAAAGGCTTTATTTAGCTTCAGTGCCGCCCCTAAAATATTGCCGCCCGGGGCGGACCGAACCAACCCGCCCCCCCCCCACGGTACGCGGCTGCAACTACCTTAACACACCAGGTATAAAATCAAAACCAGCCAGACAACAACACACCAGCTATAACATCATAAACCCAGCAATACAACAACACACCAGCTAGACAACATACCAACAACGATTATTAGCTACAAATTACGAATTAATACGTAAAGGGTTTTCCAATAAGAGGTGTTATTTAGAATATCCCGCTATTTCGGTATCTGTCACTTTTGAAGCTGTTATTTTTTGACAGTTGACACTTTACACGCTTCAACAACGCATTGAAATAACAAAAATTCACTACAAAAATGGTGAAAATTTTGAAGTCACAGGTCGCAAAATTAAAGCATTTTTTGGTCGTAGCGAAGCAACTTGTCGGACCGCAATACAGAAATTGGTGGAAAAATTCGAGCTGTTGGGACAAGTTAGTGATGTGAAGAATAAAGCCGTCTGCTCGGTTTGTTCTGCAAAGAACATTGTTGTTGTAGCAACCTGTTTGGCTTCATTAAATTATTTGGCATCAAGCTCTACAAATAATTCTTGAAAAATATGGTTTTTAAGAATTATAAACTAATATAAACAATTAAAATGCCACAATTTTTTAAGTCATGTAAACTGGTGCGAGCATTACCTACGAAAACATGATGACGAATTATATGCTTGCGCATACAATAAACATCTGCTTTCAAAAAACCTTTTTCACGCCTTCTATGGTTAAATACCAACAAAATGTTGGAACCTAGATGGACACGTGATAAAGAAGTAAACAAGAAGCGCAACAAGAAAATCTTTGCAGAATAAATGTAGTCAATTTTTTGAAATTTTGCAACTAGCAAAAGATTAGAAAAACACTGCTTGAATAAGTGAAAAGCTTTTTGGGTAGTTCCGTTTTGGTTTTACTGCAGTTAAGCTTATTAACTTATCAAAGTTAGTGGACTGCATAAACCACAGAGACTACTGATGAGTCGGAGTAGCGTCCGACGAAACCATGGGCTAGTCTGCTGGGTTTGTTCTGCAAAGAACATTGTTGTTGTAGCAACCTTTTTGGCTTCATTAAATTATTTGGCATCAAGCTCTAAAAATATTTCTTAAAAAATATGTTTTTTAAGAATTATAAACTTAAAATAAACAATTAAAATGCCACAATTTTATAAGTAATCAAAACCGTGTACGTCGCTCAAGAACAACTGAGAATATTGCTTCTGTAGCCCAAAGTGTTGAAGAAAACTCAGGTTTGTCCATTCCTCGTCGTTCTTTGGAATTGGGCATTCCACAAACGTCATTACACCGTATTTTGCATAAAAACCATAAAAAACTTGCATAAGAGCATTGCATAAAGACTTGGGTCTTAAGGCTTATAAAGTTCAGTTAATACAAGAACTCAAGCCGGCCGATCATCAACAACGTCGTGTCTTTGCTGATTGGGTCCTTGAAATGCATGAAAATGATCCGGAATTCCATCGAAAAATCATCTTGACTGATGAGGCCCATTTCCATCTCAGTGGATACGGGGCTCGGAAAACCGAAGAGTTTTCAAGAGGGAGTGCCAAGACGAAAAGTACATCCATTTCAAAAGGGTTACTAGCAGCTGCAACAAGACAAGGCTACATCAACGAGAAGGAAAACCCTCTTCAGGGACATCCATACTAGAGGGACACTCACGTCAAAGAGACACTCTCACACTAGCCACGTCTACCGAGGAGCACCCACATCAGAGATATCCAAACCTAAGGGACACTGATGCTAACGAGACACCTACAGCAAGGGACACCCACGTTCACGGAACACTCGTAATAAAGAGACACCTACGTCAAGGGTAACCCAGCTAACAAGACACCCACATATACGGACATCCACATCAAGGGACCCCGTTTTTCAACCTCTGAAATAGATTTTTGTGCAAGACCCTGGACACCCGCATACACCCCGGCTGGAAAACATAATAACAGCAGCGTCCAGAGGTGTGACAAGTTGCGCCCAAGTAGGGAGCCTGCACGCTAGCAGAGTAAGAGACAAAAATGAAAATCCGACAGGACCAACCGCTTTCAAACAAAGCATCATATTAACACACCAGATTTTCTTTACAATTCAAACCACGATATCGACACTACACCATGAAGACATCTTGGGTTGACAGTCTTCGTAAAGATTAACTTTGCACTTATCTTAATGAGTTCAATCTTGAAGACACAGGCACTGCCAAAGAGCTACGCAAGTGTTTCACAGTGTTTATCAACGAAGGCGTCCATAAAGAAGTACCAATTGAGACGTCTAGAATTTGAAAGCAGACACACGCGAGCAACTTCACCTGGAGTATCTACAGCCAGTTGATATATATACATATATATATACGAACCGAGCAACTAGAACGCATCTACAGAAACATGCAAAACGAATACCAGCTATACGCTCGCCGCTAGGACTTCAACACACTGAGAGACCGCGTACACCTTGCCGAAGAATACAAGCGTCTCGAAATAATTTATACCCACCGACTACCAAACATACATCACCACGATAACACACAATATCCACAATACCATGCACGAGAACCATACGAAGAACGCCACCAACTGGCCATAGGAGACACCGAATCCAGAGTCAACATGCATGTCGACGATGTGCACAAAATTGGTACGACCAATGCACAAACCCAAGAGTATATTTCTGTTGGGAATGTGGTCGACGCAACCACAAGACAATAGAATTCTACCGTCAGTACGCGGTAAATACTAGCAGACCAGGGATAGGGAAGGATAGTAGGGGGAAGGGAATGGTGCGGTCGACCATTTTCCCACCCCTACTCCACAACGCCATTATTATTAGATGCAAATCGCATCATAGCAGCCGTTGTTTTGGGAGACGATCTACTCAACTCAACGGTTGATACTGGAGCTACACGAAGCTTCATCAGCGAGCTATTTGCCAACGAACTGGGCACAACCAAATAACCTCAACAAAAGAGAACAACAACAACTCGCTACAAACGCAAACAAACCGTAAAGCGTAAGAAACAAAATCAACACGTAAAAACAACTATGCGCTTCAAGGAGCAGTCGCAGTCAAAAACAAAAACTGCACGCTGCAATCACCTCGAAATCGTATCCACTGGCAGCAACAGAAGTGTCTAGCCCACCAAAGCAAAAGTTCCAAAATCAAGCAAACGCATCAGGAATTCATCAAAAACTTCACAACCACGACGAAAAAACTCAGTCAACGCATACCAACCTACAAATTCACCAAGAGCAACAACAACCAAATTTGCAACCTATCGCTAGACACCTTGGCATCCGGAAAACTATTAGCCGGGTGGCGATCCACTACTATACTATTGGCCTGATATGTTTTGAGAGGTCAGCCAATATGTACGCAACTGCGAAACTTACCAAAAGTACAAAGCACGCCAACAAGCGCCCGCCAGGAAAATTTTGACACAATTTCCAGAAGAACCATAGAATATCGTTTGTGCTGATTTTGTTGGACTTCTTCGTCATTGACAATGGAGCATAATTCACAAGCAAAAAGTTCAAAGATTATCTTCAAGATCTTGGCGTAAAGCATAAACGCTTCCGTCTCACAGAGCACAGACTGCCACCAAGTCAACTGCATCCGATCGCACATCACATTCACCCAGTTTCGACGACGAAGAGGATATCTGTCAAGGCTGGCTGACCAGCCCCAAGTAAACCATTGACCACCCTACACTCACCGGTAAAGTGACGGACTAAAAGTCTACAGCTGATGATTCCGTACGAGGGGATGACTCTTCATCCATCACAGTCAGCAACACTACTATAGATGCAACTTGGTCACATAAAATGAAATACCTCATCGCCAAAGCCGACGCAAAACTCAAAGCAGGCACGCGTATGAAGTTCAAGGCGGCAACAAATGGTATTATTTACCAGATGCACATATCACGCACCCGAAATCCGAGAGTAACCCGCTCTTACCGGAACTAAAGGGGGTGTGTGAGGAACATATTTTGGGCCAGTAAATTTGACCTCACAATAAGGCACTCTCCTCACACGCATTACTGATATCAACATCTTCACGGCACATCATAACGACATATTTTGCATAAAATATAGTCTTATGAAAGACCACCCGCCTTAACACACGAGCTATATCAGCAAAACCCAGCCAGACAACAACACTCCAGCTAGACAACATACCAACAACGCCCCCAAAGGGGAGGATTAACAATTTTGAGATCCTTCGGGGCTGACAACCCCGCGGTCCCCATTTGAACAAACCCAGGCGAGTCTGTCCAAAATTGCCAAGCTCCCTGGTCAGCGTCAGTGCCGTAGTGGCCGACAGTTCTTTAACCTGTCCGTAGGTATAAACGGAAACAAAAAAAAAAGAGGAGAATAGACAAAAAAAACAAGGAAGAAATACAAAAAAGCAAAAAAAAAAAAAAAAAATAAAATATATATAAAAAAATGGGAAAAAAACAAAGAAACACAAAAAATTTTAAAACCCAGAAGCGTCTGACCCATAGTGGGCGGCTGTCTGGTCTGCTTCTGTATAGTAGCGGTTGGTAGTCTTTAACCCTATCAATAGCTAGGTTAGAATACTCGTGGACAATTTTTTCTGAGGTATTTTCCCTATCATTCATCACGAAATAAATAGACTTAAGACTTCTGTTGCACACAAAATCGAAAATTCAACTAAGTTAAACGTTACCTATCTCTCTAAATTTATGTTTGTCATGTTGGTACAACTTCATTTCATAGTACCTGTTCAGTTCAGAACAACAACAATTAGAATTTGTTAGTTCCGAACAACAACAATAAGTTAAGTTATTTATAAGTAGTTTAAGGCACACAAATAGGCAAGCATAACAGCAAAACACAAAACAACAAGGCTAGCCAGTAACTGCCAAAAAAAAGCGGAGCTTGCAAAAAGAACAAAATTTAAAAGAACATTTAAAAATACAATTCTTAAGTGCAATGTGCTGAACAATATTTCAAGGGCAGCTTAACCCTTTTTTGTCAATTTTGCATTTTGTTGTTATGCTTAAACTCAATCAATAATTTTATATACACATATGGGCATTTCCGCAGAAAAGTCTACCGTGACCAAAAAATTAAAAGTTAACCAACATTTTTTTTGCTTGTATTATTAAAGAGAAATATTCAAAATTAATTTAAGTAAAGAGTTCAACTTTTTCCCATGTTGCGTTGGCAAGATATCGGGCTACCAAGTTAAAGTTAAAGTTTTGGTCAGTTTTGTTTATTCCTATGAGCATTTTCGCTTTACAATTTCCATTTCTAAGAGTAATTGTGCAATTGAACTCTTATGCAAAACTTTTGCTACAACAACAACTAACCGCAAAATAAAAAAAAAAGAGCAAACAAATATCAATTACCGGTAAAATTTTGATTTGCTTTTTATGATATTCTGAGGTAACTTCACAAAAAAAAAAAAAAAACACAAATTGGCCATTTCAGCCCTTGAAAGGACTTTGACCGAGCTTCTCATGATCAATTGAGTTATGTGTGTTATTAAATGTTTGCACACAATTAACCGAGCACTGGACCTACATGTTTTATGCCGACTCCGAACGGCTTATGTTCTCAAGAAGCCTTACATGACATTATTTACTCTCTGAGGTTTGCCATTGTTTACAGAGAGGTGGTGACCGATCAGAAAAATTTTTTTATTGAAAAAACTTTTCGCCGCGACTGGTGGTAACGTCACGCCAGACCAAAAAGCATTTAGTTTTATTTTTTCTGCTCTGACGTTCAAAAGTGCGTAAAATTTTGCATTTTAATAAAATTAAGTAAATTTTATAAAAAAATTGTGAAGAAGAAAAACCGTAAATTTTATATTAAATTTGAAAAGTGAGTAACGTCACGCCAAATTGCTCGAAGTTTGCCTGATTTCGTTACTGAATTTGGTTGCAGGTATTTTTGTGGAATTTTTTTCCAATTTCTCATGGTCGATGGGGTAGGAGTTAAAAAATATAATATACTAGCGGATGTTACCCGGTGTTACTATGGGTTGTGCCTTGAGCACAGGAAAAGTTCGATTTTTAAAACTGGTCTCATTTTAACATTTTTTAAATTATAAATTAAATTTTTTAATTTTTAAAATTATCGCTTTTTAGAGTTTTTCCCATTAACTCCGTCAAAAGTTTGAAGTCTAATTTCCGTAAAATAGTACCTGCCGGTCATATTAAAAAAAATTACATCTTCAACATCTAGATCTGACATGAATGAGCCAGACATTAGTTGATTAGTTGACATTAGTTTGATTGATTGAATAAGCCCCCTCTTACGGAAGTTTTTGAAATTTAAGTAGCCTCAATTCCGTTGCAGGATCAATTTATTTCACGTATCATATTTAAGTATAATCGGTCAAGTCATTTGAGAGTTATTGAGTCTTAAAAATGCACTACTTTAAGCGCCCTCTTGCGGAAATCTTTGGAATTTTTATAGCCTATGTTATATCTTGGGCGCAGTTGAACCTTCATATCAAATTTCATTATAATAGGTCCAGGTACTAAGGAGTTATTATATAGTGCCAAGCCCACATATTGCAGCCCACTTTTTACACTTTTTTTACACTCTCTATGAAACGTTCGTGGTATCCAAATTTCAGTACAATCAGATATACGGTGCGCGAGCCTATATGGAACAGACAGACAGACAGACAGACAGACAAACAGACAAGCATTTGATTTTTTATATCAGATAATAGCTAAACTTTATGTTTGACTTACGCCAAAAATTTTTTTAAACAAATTTTAACTAAAAATAACACCAGATGACTTAGCCTAATAAAAAAAACCGAGAAAAGATTTTTTTATTTTGATAACCAGCAAAATAAACTCATATTATTTAAAATTCTTCCAAATAAAGTTTTGTATAAAAAGTCTTGCCCAATTCGTAGAGTTTTGCAAATTTTGTAACCTAAGTCGAAAACCACTTCTGTTTTTTGTAACGTCACGCCAGTGCAAATTTTTGCTTATATATTTTAATTCTTAGAGTCGATTGTTATAATTTTTTTACTTTATATAGTGCTACTTTATTAATACGCAAATATAAAAAAAAGTTTTTAGAACTTAGACTTCTTCATTCTTTTTTTTTAATTTTTTAGTACAAAACGAACATAACGCCAGTTTGGAAATGCCCATATACATTTATATTATTTATTTGTCTTACATAATTAACTATAAAATATTTGGAAATAATTTTGTATAATAAGAAAGACACTTTACAAATAAAGTAGTAGTCATTATACTCAGTAATATTCACAAGCAACACTTTGAAGCGGTTGTTATTATTTCCAAGCGGGTTGAATTGGTTCCAGTGCCTAGTTAACCTATTAATAAACAAAATTATTATTCTTTAGTCGAACAAGTTCAAGTGCTTGGTTTATATTGAATAATTAATCAATAATAAATCGAGCAGGTTCATGTGCCTGATCGAATTATCCTTACAACAAAGGAATTTGCAGTTGCGCCCACAAGACGCAACAGTACCAACCTATTTGATTTTAAAAATTACGATGGAAACTAAAAAAAATATTTTCTGATGTGTCCAATATAATGGACAAATCCATTGAAAGGGTAAAAAGCTGTCCGTAGATATAAAAGTATATGGGAAGGTCACTCTGAAAGCAAATGAACCAAAGCCACAACCAAATGTGCGGTAGCAACAAAATTACTCCAGGTGGCAGCCACAATAGTGTTAGTCCACCCTTGGGAGCTCCCACGGTCGAGGCAAGGATTGTGGAGGCCTCAACCGACATTTCCATATTCACTGCTGCATCGGTGGCACGCTCGGCAGCTGAACCAGTTAAAGCTATGAGTAAAAGCGATCCCACTGAGAACCCATTTAAAATGAGTTCCAGGATCCAGCGATCGCTAATTAAAAGGCACAACCAGTGGCACCCAACCAGAGCCACAACGAAGAGTGTCGGTGATTTAATCACTCATTCAAGCAGAACCAAGAGCCGGAATCTATGACCCTGTCATCAAAAAGATAAAGTTAATTAAATTATCCAAGGCTTGGCAGATTTTGTGAAGAGCAACAACAACGTTCAACACGAAATCAAAAGGCTAATTAACCTGGCAAATCTGGCTTGCGTTGACCTCTCATTCTTAGTTCAAGCAGATACTGCGAAAAAAACAGCAGTATAGTGCTTCGCAATTGCACAATTCCACTGAGCGACTGCATAAAGACACACCTGTGAACGAAAAGCTGGGGACAATCCGCATCAAGGCGAAATTTTTTCTCATAAGTCTAATTTGCGCACATGCCCCGACGGAGGAAAAGGACGATGCTGTCAAGGACACCTTCTACGCGATCCTAGAGGACGTGTATGATCGCTGTCCGGCCCATGACGTGAAAATAGTTCTCGGCGATTTTAACGCGAAGGTCAGAAAATTAGGCATCTTTGGCTCAACTGTCGGTCAGTTCAGTCTCCACGAGGCCACTTCGAACAACGGTCTAAGACTGATCGAATTCGCCGCGGCGCGAAACATGGCAGTAAGTAGCACCAGATTCGAACACCACGATATCCAAAAGGCAACCTGGCTGTCCCCGGATAAAAAAACGCGAAACCAAATTGATCATGTTGTGATCGACGGAAGGCACGCTTCAAGTGTACTGGATGTGCGCACATTTCGGGGGGTCAATATTGACTCCAACCATTATCTTGTTGCAGCCAAGATCCGCATGCGATTGTGCAATGCGAAGAATTTACGCACAGGTATGCAACGAAAGCTTGATGTCGATAAGCTGCTATCACAACGGACCGCCGATGCCTACTCCGCTCAACTCTCGGTTAAGCTCAACCAACCTTACTCTTGCCTCGACGACGCTGGTGGACTTTGGGCGCATTTATCTCACTCCATGCGCACTGCTGCTGAAGAAGTCATTGGTTTTCGGCGCCAGCAACCTCGCAACCAATGGTATGACCAGGAGTGTCACGACGCTACAGCAGCAAAATACGCCGCATATAAAAAGACGCTGCAGTTTGCTGCAACGCGAGCCATGTACGAAAACTATGGTGATAAGAGGAAGGAAGAGAGATGCCTTTTCAAAAGTAAGCGAGGAAGAAAAGCGTGAGCGAGCAAAAATTGAGGTATACCAGGGCAAGAAGGATTTTCGAAAATTCTACCAGCAGGTTAAGCGTCTTTCCTAAAGTTTCAAGCCCGGAGTATCCACTTGTAGAGATGAGAATGGTGATCTGGTTACTGATACGCAGTGTGCATTGAGATTATGAAGACAGCATTTTTTCAATCTGCTTGCAGGCTACGATACCAACAATTCCATTTTTGGAGAATGCAGACCGACACCACCAATCGACAATGATGGAGTGGAAATTCAACCATCTAGCCATGACGAGGTTAAAGATGCTATGCAGCGACTCAAAAACAACAAAGCCGCAGGTGCTGACGGCCTGCTGCTGAATTATTTAAAACCGGCGGCGGTGAATTGATAAGATGTTTGTCGATTGGAATCTCAGTGTGCTTTGTTCTATACTTATGAAAGGAGACCCGACAATCTGCGCTATCTACCAAGGTATCAGTCTTATTTCCATCGCATACAAGGATCTTTCGATCGTATTGTGTGAAAGATTGAAGCCACATGCCAAGACGCTGATTGGACCTTATCAGTGTGGCTTTCGTCCTGGCAAGTCCGCCATAGACCAGATTTTTACACTACGCCAAATCCTGGAGAAAACCCACGAAAATCAAACTGACACCCATCATCTCTTAGTTGATTACAAATTGCCTGTACGCAACAAAGTCTGAGTTCGGTATACCTGCAAAGTTAATAAGGCACTGAAAGATGACGTTGAGCAATACATGCAGCTCCATCAAGTTAGGAAATGACCTCTGCGAAACCTTTAATACCAAACGAGGTTTCAGACAAGGCGACCCGCTTTCATGCGATCTCTTCAATTTCATCATGGAGGGGATCCTACGAAAGGCAGGTGTACATCGAAATGGTACCATTTTCTACAAAGGTGTCCAGCTCCTTGCGTATGCTGATGATATCGATATCATCGGCAGAACCAAGAGAGATGTAACTGCTGCTTTCACCGATTTCTAAAAGGAGTCAGCCAAAGTGGGTTTGACGGTGAACGAGGGTAAAACAAAGTATATGCTTTCTGCAAATAGGGGAGCGCGGCGTCTAGGCTCCCATGTTACAGCAGTCACATATAACTTTGAAGTTTTCAAGGAGTTTACTTACCTTGGCATCGCCGTAAACAGCAACAACAATGTCAGCGTGGAAATAAAGCGAAGAATATCTAATAAGAATTGCTAATAGGTGCTACTACGGGCTAAGTAAGCAATAAGGTTCCAGAGCCTTCTCTAGATCGACAAAACAAACTGCGAAAAAACAGCAGTATAGTGCTTCTCAATTGCACAATTCCACTGAGCGACTGCATAAAGACACACCTGTGAACGAAAAGCTGGCGACAATCCGCATCAAGGCGAAATTTTTTCACATAAGTCTAATTTGCGCACATGCCCCGACAGAGGAAAAGGACTATGCTGTCAAGAACACCTTCTACGCGAGCCTAGAGGACGTGTATGATCGCTGTCCGGCCCACGACGGGAGAATAGTCCTCGGCGAATTTTGATGCGAATGTTGGAAAGGAAGGCATCTTTGGCTCCACTGTCGGTCAGTTCAGTCTCCACGAGACCACTTCGATCATCGGTTAAAGACTGATCGACTTGCCAGTGGCGCGAAACATGGTTGTTAGTAGCACCAGATTCGAACACATCGATATCCAAAAGGCAACCTGGCTGTCCCCGGATCAAAAAACTCGAAACCGAATTGAGCATGTTGTGATCGACGGATGCGATTGTGCAATGCGAAGAATATACGCACAGGTATGCAACGAAAGCTTGATGTCGATAAGCTGCTATCACAACGGACCGCCAAGGCCTACTCCGCTCAACTCTCGGTTAAGCTCAACCAACCTTACTCTTGCCTCGAGACGCTGACGGACTTTGGGCGCATATATCCCATTCCATGCGCACTGCTGCTGAAAAACTCATTGGTTTTCGGCGCCAGCAACCTCGCAACCAATGGTATGACCAGGAGTGTCGCGACGCTACAGCAACAAAATACGCCGCATATAAAAAGACGCTGCAGTCAGCTGCAACGCGAGCCATGTACGAAAACTATGGTGATAAGAGGAAGGAAGAGAGATGCCTTTTCAAAAGTAAGCGAGGAAGAAAAGCGTGAGCGAGCAAAAATTGAGGTATACCAGGGCAAGAAAGATGCTCGAAAATTCTACCAGCAGGTTAAGCGTCTTTCCTAAAGTTTCAAGCCCGGAGTATCCACTTGTAGAGATGAGAATGGTGATCTGGTTACTGATACGCAGTGTGCATTGAGATTACGAAGACAGCATTTTTTCAATCTGCTTGCAGGCTACGATACCAACAATTCAATTTTTGGAGAACGCAGACCGACACCACCAATCGACAATGATGGAGTGGGAATTCAACCATCAAGCCATGACGAGTTGGCTAATAGTTGACGAGTTGGTAAATATGCAGCGACTCAAAAACAACAAAGCCGCAGGTGCTGCTGAATTGTTTAAAACCGGCGGCGATGATTTGATAAGATGTTTGCATCAGCAAATATGGCTTTCGTAAAGTATGCCCAACGATTGGAATCTCATCTGCTTTGTTCTATACTTAAGAAAGGAGACCCGACAATAGACCGGATCGAAATTCAGATTCCGCCGGTCGGGGTCTCAAAAGTTAGAGGAGCTCATTAAAAAGATTTCTGCATACTTTTTTTTCAAATCGGAGAAAAACCGCCGAAGCAATTTTGATTCTCCTGAAGGTCCTTTTTGGTAAAAAAAAATGTTTTTTGCTTGTAACTTCTTATTTTTCACAGAACGCATACCCACATCTTCTTAAATGTTTAATTTCTTTCTCATACTAACATTTTGACATTAAAAAATTTTTAAAATTTTGTTTCATTATAACTCTTATTGACCACCAAAAATTGAATTTTTTGCTATTTTTAAAAAGGCATTTTTTTATAACCGCTGTAAAAGACACATTTTTTATTAGATTTACGTGAAATTGTTATTGTTGGAAAGGTATTAAGTTCTTCTTTCTTTCTTTGTATCGCTTTAATCGAAGCTGTGTGCGAAAACTGACAGAATGTGAGAAATCGACTTTAGAAATCTGATAAAATGAAACATTTCTTATTCATACAAACAATGAATTTAATTTGTTCACTGCTTTATCGTCCAGTTTTCGATAAATTTTTTTTTTTTAATCACTGAGCATCACCATATAAAAATGATCCGGCCTTCCCGACAATCTGCGCCAACTACCAAGGTATCAGTCTTATTTCCATCGCATACAAGGATCTTTCGAGCGTATTGTGTGAAAGATTGAAGCCACATGCCAAGACACTGATTGGACCTTATCAGTGTGGCTTTCGTCCTGGCAAGTCCGCCAGAGACCAGATTTTTACACTACGCCAAATCCTGGAGAAAACCCACGAAAATCAAATTGACACCCACCATCTCTTTGTTGATTACAAAGCTGAGTTCGATAGCCCGATTCGGGATTGCCTGTACGCAACAATGTCTGAGCTCGGTATGCTTGCTAAGTTGATAAGGCTCTTCAAGATGACGTTGAGCAAAACATGCAGTTTCTTTAAGGTAGGAAATGACCTCTCCGAAACCTTTCATACCGAACGAGGTTTCAGACAAGGCGACCCGCTATCATGCGATCTCTTCAATTTCATTATGGAGGGGATCTTACGATAGGCAGGTGTACATCGAAATGGTACCATTTTCTACAAAGGTGTCCAGCTCCTTGCGTATGCTGATGATATCGATATTATCGGCCGAACCAAGAGAGATGTAACTGCTGCTTTTGCCGCTATCAAAAAGGAATCATCCAAGTTGTCAAGGAGTTTACATACCTTGGCACCGCCGTAAATAGCAACAACAATGTAAGCCTGGAGATAAAACGAAGAATAACAATTGCTAATAGGTGCTACTACGGGCTAAGTAAGCAACTAGGTTCCAGAGCCCTCTCTCGATCGTCAAAACTAACACTCTCCAAGACGCTCATTATACCTGTGCTTCTCTATGGCGCTGAGGCATGGGTGGTATCGCAAACAGATGCAGCCTCTTTTGCGTTGTTCGAGAGGAAAGTTCTTCGCAAAATCTTTGGTCCTGTTCAAGTTGGCGACGACTATCGCATTCGAACGAACCACGAACTGTTCGAGCTCTACAACGACATAGTCCAGCGTATTACAATTCAGCGATTAAGTTGGCTGGGTCATGTTTTTCGTATGTATGAAGAAGATCCAGCGAAAAATGTGTTTGAGGCGAAAGTCGAGGGTCGACAACGAAGAGGAAGACCATGCCTCTGATGGATTGACCAGGCCGAGGAAGCTCTAACCGCGCTTTGTGAAAGAGATTGGAAGGGGTGCGCGTGAAGCAGAGACGCCTGGCTAGAGATTACGAAGTCAGCCGTAACCCGACAACGGGTTGTTATGGCCACCTAAGCAAGTAAGTAAGATTGCATTAAGACTCCCAGACGGATTCTATTTTCTCAAGTCTCAAAGGCCTCTGCTAAAAGAGCAATCGAATTCAGCAGTGGCTCTCGGAAAATGCTACCAAAGAAGACTCGATTACAGCAGTGGGCTTATCAAACGTTAAAATTCCGCACACGCAACACGAAATTCCATCGGTGAAGCGTAGGGTCGAGCCTTGGACAAAGGTCGTTAGCAAGGCGAAAAAACGCAAAAAACGTAAAAAACTGTTCTAGATGCTAGCTAGACCGGATGCCATCGCTGTAGCGAAAGCAGGTGAGCTCTCATACAGCGACATGATCAAGAAGATGAAACAAGTGCTTATTCAACTCAAGTGGTCCACAACCCAGTCGACTCAGAAGCTGAAAGAAGAGTTCAACATGATATTAAATGGCCAAGCTGAGACGAGAACCCTTACAGAGGAGATGCAGATCGAGATTGAAGACCTCGACGAGGTGTCAATATCGGATGATGTACGTGACGCCATCCAGAAGGATATTGGTGAGCCTATAGTGGTGAACGTGAAGTCACTCCGAAAAGCCTATGCGGGCACACAAGCGGTGGTTGTGAGTCTACTACTGACACAGGCAAGCTCAAAGTTGGGTGGGTCATATGTAGGGTCCGAGAGAAAGTTGTTCAAGCCAGGTGCATCAATTGCCTTGACTTTGGTCATAGTGCAAAAAGCTGCAACAATACTGACCGAAGTAAGTGCTGTATGAAGTGCGGAAAAGAGGGCCACAAGGCGAAAGAGTGCAGTGCGGAGGCAATCTGCTTTTTATGCTTAGCCAAGAAAAGCACAGATACAAACCGGCACAGCTGGAAATGTCCATCATTCAATAAAGTTACGAAGCCAAAGCGAAGATGAGATTCCTACAGTTGAATCTCGGTCAAAAAACATAGCACCGAACGTGCGATTCTTAGTGAACCGTATGCCTGCAAAAGCCCAAGATTTTGGGCCTCAGACAATGCAGGCAAAGCTGCTATATGGTCGTGCGGTAGGGTCCCTTCCCGTATTCACCTTCATGCACGTGCAAACGGCTTTGTTCAGGTTGAGAGCTGATAACTTGCCCCGAGTTTTTCCATTGAAGAGTTTGAGAGACGTACGAGGGACTTAGCCAGTTCGAATAGCTGGCGACTTTAACGCTTGGGCTGTAGAATGAGACAGTCAACGTACAAACCAAAGAAACTTCACACTTCTCGAGGCATTCGCATCACTTGACGTGATGCTGCTCAAAACCAGATTGCAGCACACATTTAGTAGTGCAGTAAGAAGCTGCTTTATTCTGACATTGGCTAGTAGTGAGCTCGGTACTCAGACTGGGTGGAGGGTATGAGATATCTATATGAACAGTGACCACCATGCCATTATATACACGCTAGGTAGACAACACAGTAGCCGAAGGAATAGTAGCGAAAACAGAGCTGCTTATAAAACAGATTCTCTAGACGAAGTCATCTTCAGAGTAATGATGGACGACATACACCTCGCCGGCACAACAACCGATTTGGCAAGACAAGCCACTGACCAACTCAGGAGAGATTGCACGCGTCCATGCTCCTTAGAAGACCAAGCAAACGACACTGCAGTCTAGTGTACTGGTGGTCTCCAGAAATTACAGAAGCACGCAGTGAATGCACTCACGCTAGAAGAAGATATTACCGCTCAAGTGGCACCGACAGATTTGAAGTTCTTCGCGAATCCTACTGTGTATCCAAAAAAGCTCTGAAGCAAGAAATTAATAAGAGCAAGCTCTATGTGTTAAGACGAAAGTAAGTCCATGGGGAACCGCCTACAAGCTAGTAACAAAAAAGCTGAAGGGGTTTAGACAACACGGTCCTACAGACCCACACCTGCTTGGCATCAAAGAAAGGACTCTCATCGAGCATTTGTTCAGCTCTTCAGCGCCTGTCTAAGGGAGGGCATATTTCCAGCTCAGTGGAAGGCCCAGAGACTAGTGATCATAAAAGGCAGAGCCTACACGGATGATCCCTCGCGCTACATACCAATTGGTCTGCTTGCCACATTAAGGTAGATCTTTGAGCGACTGTTGTGTAAACTAATTGTTGTAACGGCGCGTTACAAACTAGGATAAGTTTATTTTATAGTTCCTATCAAACATAT
Organism: Tetanocera ferruginea; assembly: GCA_958299015.1. NCBI lineage: Eukaryota > Metazoa > Arthropoda > Insecta > Diptera > Sciomyzidae > Tetanocera > Tetanocera ferruginea. The sequence continues at coordinate 68,180,395 of OY282641.1, read as the reverse complement.
TATATTGTTATTAAACAAAAAAAAAAAACAAAAAAAAATTATTTTTCTTGCCCGCCGTAGGGATCGAACCCAGGCCGACCGCATTATATGAATATGTAATACTTATTATACTTATTATATATTACTATTATTTCATTGAATTGTTTTATTATTATTATGTATGAATCATTATTATTAATTAAGTTATAATTTTTATTAAAAACAAAAAAAAACAAAAAAATATATTTTTTCAACGACCACCATAATTAGTACAAACAACTATTATAAAACTTGATTAAGAAACAACATACACACACATACAGAACACCTTCGCACAAACTATTGACACAAACTATTGACTATTCAGACTTCGATTAATGTGACCTCTCAATAATATGATTCACAACTGGTTTTGAATGTCAAATGGTTAAGTAAGTGCAGATTGTTGCAACTAGTGTGACTCGTCGGTGCATAGCCTTTCATACGTTTCACGATCATACCTTACTTCTCTGGAAGTTTTCATGGTACAATTTTTTCATCTTGTTTGTTTTTTGTTATTTTTTAATAAAACTTCGGTGAGCTTGTAGTCGGACCTTGCACTAATCTGCTTTTTCGGCTACCCTTCAATTGAATGAAAAGTTCTGCCTCTGCCTGCTGTGCTGCCTCGCTTCTATAAGCCTTTCATAGCACTTGTCGTATATTCTATTTGCTTCGCCGCCTGAACCTCGCTTATGTTAAGTTGCTCAGTCGCCCTCGCAAAAGGTTTAATTATTTACTTGTTCTGCTTGCGGCGCTGCCTGAACCTGGCTTTCTCTAAGCTTTTCAGCCACCCTCACAACAGAATTGCGCTTATGGTTAATTTTATTTATTTTATGTCCTGCTATGCAGTTTAAACTTTAATTGCTCTCGCTGAGCCAACGCTTCCAATAAGAAAATCTGCAACCGTATGCTCTGAAGCAATAGTCCAAATTTAACAAAACTGAATCCGTCACTAAACTAGCAACGCCGCACCGTTGCCATTTCCGTATACCAGAACCGAATCTTACACTTAAAACGTTAAACCACCACCGACTGTTTACTACGTACGCTGCACTGTTTACTTTGTATATATTATCATAAGGATTATATAAAGTGATTGAATTTGTTTAATAAAGATTGAAAATATAAAATCATATTCAACTGTGTACTTAATTACTGAAGGTTTAGTGGATCCTTCAGAAAACCTTGGAGCGACTAAGTTTAACCTCAGCCTTTGATAAAACCACGTTACATTGAAGAGGCGATCTAAATAGCGGGAGGGCTATCCAATCGCCAGTTTGGGTTTCGGAAACTGCACTCAACGACAGATGCCATAAACCATGTCACCACTGGTTTTTGTTTGTTTATTGTAAGCGCAATGTTCACATTTATTTATATAAGTTTTCACCATTTGCCCACGACAATCAAATTGACACCCACCATCTCTTTGTTGATTACAAAGCTGCGTTCGATAGCCCGATTCGGGATTGCCTGTACGCAACAATGTCTGAGCTATGTATGCCTGCTAAGTTGATAAGGCTCTTCAAGATGACGTTGAGTAAAACATGCAGTTTCTTTAAGGTAGGAAATGACCTCTCCGAAACCTTTAATACCGAACGAGGTTTCAGACAAGGCGACCCGCTATCATGCGATCTCTTCAATTTCATTATGGAGGGGATCTTGCGAAAGGCAGGTGTACATTGAAATGGTACCATTTTCTACAAAGGTGTCCAGCTCCTTGCGTATGCTGATGATAACGATATTATCGGCCGAACCAAGAGAGATGTAACTGCTGCTTTTGCCGCTATCAAAAAGGAATCATCCAAGTTGTCAAGGAGTTTACATACCTTGGCACCGCCGTAAATAGCAACAACAATGTAAGCCTGGAGATAAAACGAAGAATAACAATTGCTAATAGGTGCTACTACGGGCTAAGTAAGCAACTAGGTTCCAGAGCCCTCTCTCGATCGTCAAAACTAACACTCTTCATGGGTGGTATCGCAAACAGATGCAGCCTCTCTTGGGGTGTTCGAGAGGAAAGTTCTTCGCAAAATCTTTGGTCCTGTTCAAGTTGGCGACGGCTATCGCATTCGAATGAACCACGAACTGTACGAGCTCTACAACGACATAGTCCAGCGTATTACAATTCAGCGACTAAGTTGGCTGGGTCATGTTTATCGTATGTATGAAGAAGCTCCAGCAAAAAATGTGTTTGAGGCGAAAGTCGGGGGTCGACAACGAAGAGGAAGACCATGCCTCTGATGGATTGACCAGGCCGAGGAAGCTCTAACCGCACTTTGTGAAAGAGATTGGAAGGGGTGCGCGTGAAGCAGAGACGCCTGGCTAGAGCTTATGAAGTCAGCCGTAACCCGACAACGGGTTGTTATGGCCACCTAAGCAAGTAAGTAAGATTGCATAAAGACTCCCAGACGGATTCTATTTTCTCAAGTCTCAAAGGCCTCTGCTAAAAGAGCAATCGAATTCAGCAGTGGCTCTCGGAAAATGCTACCAAAGAAGACTCGATTACAGCAGTGGGCTTATCAAACGTTAAAATTCCGCACACGCAACACGAAATTCCATCGGTGAAGCGTAGGGTCGAGCCTTGGACAAAGGTCGTTAGCAAGGCGAAAAAACGCAAAAAACGTAAAAAACTGTTCTAGATGCTAGCTAGACCGGATGCCATCGCTGTAGCGAAAGCAGGTGAGCTCTCATACAGCGACATGGTCAAGAAGATTAAACAAGAAAAGGCACTCGAAGGATTCGGTGAAAACGTCTCGAATTACTGAAAAAGGTGAAGTGCTTATTCAACTTAAGCGGTCCACAACCCAACATGATATTAAATGGCCAAGCCGAGACGAGAACCCTTACAGAGGAGATGCAGATCGAGATTGAAGACCTCGACGAGTTGTCAACATAGAATGATGTACGTGACGCCATCCAGAAGTATATTGGTGAACGTGAAGTCACTCCGAAAAGCCTATGCGGGCACACAAGCGGTGGTTGTGAGTCTACTACTGACACAGGCAAGAAAGATGACCGAAACTGGCAAGCTCAAAGCTGGCTGGGTCATATGTAGGGTCCGAGAGAAAGTTGCTCCAGTTGCTCCAGTTGCGCCAGGTGCATCCATTGCCTTGACTTTGGTCATAGTGCAAAAAGCTGCAACAATACTGACCGAAGTAAGTGCTGTATGAAGTGCGGAAAATCGGGCCACAAGGCGAAAGAGTGCAGTGCGGAGGCAATCTGCTTTTTATGCTTAGCCAAGAAAAGCACAGATACAAACCGGCACAGCTGGAAATGTCCATCATTCAATAAAGTTACGAAGCCAAAGCGAAGATGAGATTCCTACAGTTGAATCTCGGTCAAAAAACAGAGCACCGATCGTGCGATTCTTAGTGAACCGTATGCCTGCAAAAGCCCAAGATTTTGGGCCTCAGACAATGCAGGCAAAGATGCTATATGGTCGTGCGGTAGGGTCCCTTCCCGTATACACCTTCATGCACGTGCTGATAACTTGCCCCGAGTTTTTCCATTGAAGAGTTTGAGAGACGTACGAGGGACTTAGCCAGTTCGAATAGCTGGCGACTTTAACGCTTGGGCTGTAGAATGAGACAGTCAACGTACAAACCAAAGAAACTTCACACTTCTCGAGGCATTCGCATCACTTGACGTGATGCTGTTCAATACCGGATTGCAGCACACATTTAGTAGTGCAGTAAGAAGCTGCTTTATTCTGACATTGGCTAGTAGTGAGCTCGGTACTCAGATTGGGTGGAGGGTACGAGATATCTATATGAACAGTGACCACCATGCCATTATATACACGCTAGGTAGACAACACAGTAGCCGAAGGAATAGTAGCGAAAACAGAGCTGCTTATAAAACAGATTCTCTAGACGAAGTCATCTTCAGAGTAATGATGGACGACATACACCTCGCCGGCACAACAACCGATATGGCAAGACAAGCCACTGACCAACTCAGGAGAGATTGCACGCGTCCATGCTCCTTAGAAGACCAAGCAAACGACACTGCAGTCTAGTGTACTGGTGGTCTCCAGAAATTACAGAAGCACGCAGTGAATGCACTCACGCTAGAAGAAGATATTACCGCTCAAGTGGCACCGACAGATTTGAAGTTCTTCGCGAATCCTACTGTGTATCCAAAAAAGCTCTGAAGCAAGAAATTAATAAGAGCAAGCTCTATGTGTTAAGACGAAAGTAAGTCCATGGGGAACCGCCTACAAGCTAGTAACATAAAAGCTGAAGGGGTTTAGACAACACGGTCCTACAGACCCACACCTGCTTGGCATCAAAGAAAGGACTCTCTTCGAGCATTTGTTCAGCTCTTCAGCGCCTGTCTAAGGGAGGGCATATTTCCAGCTCAGTGGAAGGCCCAGAGACTAGTGATCATAAAAGGCAGAGCCTACACGGATGATCCCTCGCGCTACATACCAATTGGTCTGCTTGCCACATTAAGGTAGATCTTTGAGCGACTGTTGTGTAAACTAATTGTTGTAACGGCGCGTTACAAACTAGGATAAGTTTATTTTATAGTTCCTATCATACATATTATATTGTTATTAAACAAAAAAAGAAAAACAAAAAAAAATTATTTTTCTTGCCCGCCGTAGGGATCGAACCCAGGCCGACCGCATTATATGAATATGTAATACTTATTATACTTATTATATATTACTATTATTTCATTGAATTGTTTTATTATTATTATGTATGAATCATTATTATTAATTAAGTTATAATTTTTATTAAAAACATGTAACGGCGATCTACCAACAACATCGTTACAAAATATTCCAACTCAATCTGCTAACGAATGCCTGCTAAGAACAACAAAAACGTCACCACAAATTAGTCATACACAGCTAACGCATGACAAAACAGCCAGCATAGTATATAACAACAACAACATCACAACAAGTTTAACACACACAGCCAACGCATTGCAAACCAGCCAGCATAGTGTGCGGCAACAACAACTTCACAACCAGTCAGACACACCGCCAACGCATGATAGAGCAACCATCAGCTATAAGCAGAATTTGTATTTGTATTTGTATTGTACCTTCCTAAAGGTTCATTTTAGGAAGGGTACAAATGAAACTTTTTTTTTCAAGGCACCTTAATATATATATATTTATCTTATTTTATTAATACTACATACTACTGCATAAGATATATGAATTCATGAAAAAGATGTATGTATGGTACTTTTGTATATAATCATTTAACAGTAGGAGTATATTTTCCAATTCCAACACACTCTGTCGAGCTCTGTCTAAGCCAAGTCGCATAAACTCGCCACGAACGCAATCACCGATATTTACCGAAGCACCGAATACCGAGTATCACCGAACCAGAACCAGTAATCACCGAGGCAGAGTCAGAGAGAGCAATTGTTGGAAAATTAAAGCTTGATACTCACGAATGATTGTTTGTTGTGTATTTGAAAAGACTTATGTACAAAATATATATACATATATATTCATAAATAAAGATTATTCAATAAAACTGATTGTACTTGAAATATTAAAACCAACAAGTCTTTTTATTTAACGGAGGTTCGAGGGTCCTTCGTTTGACCCTGGAGCGGCTGAGTCATACCTCAGCCTTTGAGAAAACCCCCTTACAAATGACGCCCGAGCAGGGACCTGCCTCTAAAGACGACTGTGGAAATCCGAATCAAACCACCAACGACAGCGAAGTAGGTGCCATACACAACAGCAACATCATCATGGAGAGCAGCAAACATTTAACGTCGGATTCACTCGGCTGGATTTATGTGCTGAAAAAGGAAAGACTCATCATCGAATGCCAAAAGATAGGCCTTCCAATCGCAGGCTGTACCGTGGAAGAGTAAAGAAGGCAATTGAGTAATTTCATTAAAACAAAACGAATGAAAGCATTAACCGAGAATATATTCCGAGCCCTGGAAGCCGAACTAGAATCCGAAGAAAAAATAATGGTGGACGACGACTTCAGCACCAGCCGAGCTATAGTGTCAGTACCTGAATATACACGAACTGACCATAAACACAGTTCCGATGCCGAAGTAATGAACATTGTACGACGATGGAATATTCATTACGATGGTGGCGAAAATCTTAGATTTTATGGAAAGAATAGATGAGTTGGCTGAATGCTACCATATACATCAAAATCAATTGCTGCCAACGCTTTTAGAAGTGATAGATGGGAGAGCATTGCAGTGGTATCTTGTCAAACGACCAGCGATTACCACTTGGCATGCATTTCGCACCGAAGCCGAGCGTTTCTTTTTACCGAAGAGGTTTTTAAGCCACCTAGAAGACACCATATACCATCGGAAGCAGATGCATCGCGAGAAAGCGAAAGATTATGTATTGGCTATGCAAACCCTTATACGACAACACCCTCAGCTGAAAACTCTGGACCACACTGACCGAATTTATGATGGTCTTCGGGTTGAATATAAGCTCTATGCTCGACGAAGCGATTTTCGTACTCTCGACGAGCTGATGGATCTTGCAGAGGAATTCGAGGTTCTCAAACGGGACGAAGTCAAAGGAAGACCAGCTACTCATTATCTTCGAGAAGCAGCACCCTACAATACAGGTACCCACTGTTGGAGGTGCAAAAAGCGAGGTCACCGAAGGTATCAATGCCAAAGCCGAGCTCGAAAGTTTTGTTCACGCTGTGGTCAAGACGGCACATTAGCACGTGATTGTCCATGTGCAAGCCCAATCTCGTCTCCACCCAAAGAAGTAACCGATGGTTGCTACTACATCACGGTTACAATAAAAGGGAGACCGATAAAAGCATTAATCGACACTGGATCGACCCTATCGTACATCGATGACACCGTAAAAAAGTATTTAATCGAGCAAGGGGTGCAACCACGACCACATAACAGAAAAATTCAGCTAGCGGACAATTCTACAGTCAACTGTGAGGAATCCTATCCTCTTCAGGTCAACTTCCATCAGAAGAGCACGTTTATTCTTGTATCCACTCTCTCATCTCTAGCAGAACCGATGATCTTGGGGACTACCTCCAACGCCGAGGAATGAAGATGTTAATAGATGGAGAAGAGCTAGCAGTACAGCAGTACAAGAGAGTAATAAGATTACCGAACATTCCAGCTTACACTCTCTGGTCACCCGAGACAACTTAACAGCCGAACAAAATCGACAGCTAGTCACTTTTCTGGATGACCAAAAATAGAAATTTGCCACCATCACTGAGCCGTGCACTATTGCAGAACACACTAGCATGCAACGTAAGCGCACCAACCCAATACCACCGGGTCGCATCGCATTCCACTTGCGACAAACGGCAATGCCGACCACTACCGACCACCACCAGAAGCGTACCGACGTGTCAGACCAAAGGCCGAAATCCAGTCGGTGACAAAACTCCCAAAAAGGGAGATCGTGCCCGGATTAATCCGATTCAGCTACCGTTCCCCCCATCACTGGTGCCCTGTCACACAGGCGGAAGCCCTGACGTGCCAGAGGTCACAAGCTGCAGTGGGGACGTCGAGATGGCCCCCCTAGCACCGATATCCAGAGCCGCAGCATCGCGGGCCCCCTCTCAAGGTAACCCAACCGCCACCCAGCCAAAACCGAGCCCAGCCACACCGACTGACAGCAACAACAAGGCCGAACTAATTCCACACCGACTGACCGCCATCAGGTGGGAACCTCCACCAACCCAGCTACCTAAGGTCGATCTATTCGCGGGTATCACTGTGGCTCCACAACAACCAGGACAGACTGCAAAGCGGCAGCGGTGGGTAATCCGTCGGCGAGGACAGCCCAGCGTAAGCGTGTCGCAGCTGGCCGATGGCCGAGTTCGACTCAGTTGCCAAGGGCAGACGAAAATAATTTCAACCACCGGCAAGGTCTAATAGAAATATATATATTTGGTTTTTTATATATATTTTTTATTACAAAATGAAATGTGCTATTTTTCTTTTCTTTTTATTAATTAACTAATTAAGCATTATCTTTATATTATTGAAATGGAATGTTTTTACATAATATTATTGTATTCAAACAAAAAAAAAAAAAAAACAATACCTTAAATCGCCCACGATCTTATTTTCTTGCCTTTTTCTCATATCTTTTCTTTTGTTTTTTTTTTTCTATCATTTCATGCCGTGATGTATCACTCCGCGAAGTGGAGGGGGAATTGTAACGGCGATCTACCAACAACATCGTTACAAAATATTCCAACTCAATCTGCTAACGAATGCCTGTTAAGAACAACAAAAACATCACCACAAATTAGTCATACACAGCTAACGCATGACAAAACAGCCAGCATAGTATATAACAACAACAACATCACAACAAGTAAACACACACAGCCAACGCATAGCAAACCAGCCAGCATAGTGTGCGGCAACAACAACATCACAACCAGTCAGACACACCGCCAACGCATGATAGAGCAACCATCAGCTATAAGCAGAATTTGTATAGCATGTTATATAATTCGCATAACGTTCTGTAAATATACTATTTAAGACGAGCCAACTGTGTCGGCAGTGGGGGTGGCTCAAAGGCGTAGTGCCTTGTCCGTCTTTTACTTGGCAACGAGTAAACTCACTCTTTTAAGCAAAACACCGAGAGGCGGGTTGCTTGATACATACATAGTAGTTAGATTCCGTATTTTGCACTCGGTTGGACTTCACCGCGGCTTCGGTCAGTCGGCTATCCTCCCGAATACTCCGTAGTTGTGATTGTCGTGTTTGGTCGGACTTCACCGCGGCTTCGGTCAGTCGGCTATCCCTCCGAATAATTAGCTTGCCGTATTTGGGTTGGACTTCACCGCGGCTTCGGTCAGTCGGCTATCCTCCCGAATACTCCGTAGTTGTGACTGTCGTATTTGGTCGGACTTCACCGCGGCTTCGGTCAGTCGGCTATCCCTCCAAATACTTAGCTTGTCGTGTTTGGGTTGGACTTCACCGCGGCTTCGGTCAGTCGGCTATCCTCCCGAATACTTATCGTTAAGCTACCGATTAGGTATTATATGAAGAAAGCATATGATATATTTATTATTCTTATTATTGGAAAGAAATATATAAATATAAGTTATTTATACTACCTGCAAAATATGTATATATATATTTAACTTATTTAATTAATACTTCATACTTCAACATAAGATATATAAATTACATTGTATAATTTAATGCTGAAAAAGATGTTTGTATGGTACTTTTGTATATAATCATTTAACAGTTGGAGTATATTTTCCAATTCCAACGCACTCTGTCGAGCTCTGTCTAAGCCAAGTCGCATAAACTCGCCACGAACGCAATCACCGATATTTACCGAAGCACCGAATACCGAGTATCACCGAACCAGAACCAGTAATCACCGAGGCAGAGTCAGAGAGAGCAATTGTTGGAAAATTAAAGCTTGATACTCACGAATGATTGTTTGTTGTGTATTTGAAAAGACTTATGTACAAAATATATATACATATATATTCATAATTAATCATAAAGATTATTCAATAAAACTGATTGTACTTGAAATATTAAAACCAACAATTCTTTTTATTTAACGGAGGTTCGAGGGTCCTTCGTTTGACCCTGGAGCGGCTGAGTCATACCTCAGCCTTTGAGAAAACCCCCTTAAAAACAAAAAAAAATAATTTTTTTCAACGACCACCATAATTAGTACAAACAAAAAAAAAACAAAAGCAACAACTATTATAAAACTGGATTAAGAAACAACATATACACACATACAGAACACCTTCGCACAAACTATTGACAAATAAATTGAAACACCTATTCAGACTTCAATTAATGTGACCTTTAGTGTGACTCGTCGGTGCATAACCTTTCATACGTTTCACGACCATACCTTTCTTCTTTGGAAGTTTTTATGGTACAATTTTTTCATCTTGTTTTTTTTTTGTTATTTTTTAATAAAACTTCGGTGAGCTTGTAGTCGGACCTTGCACTAATCTGCTTTTTCGGCTACCCTTCAATTGAATGAAAAGTTCTGCCTCTGCCTGCTGTGCTGCCTCGCTGCCTCACTTCTATAAGCCTTTCAGCTGCCCTCACATCAGAGCACTTGTCGTATATTCTATTTGCTTCGCCGCCTGAACCTCGCTTATGTTAAGTTGCTCAGTCGCCCTCGCAAAAGGTTTAATTATTTACTTGTTCTGCTTGCGGCGCTGCCTGAACCTGGCTTTCTCTAAGCTTTTCAGCCACCCTCACAACAGAATTGCGCTTATGGTTAATTTTATTTTTTTTTTTGGTCCTGCTATGCAGTTTAAACTTTAATTGCTCTCGCTGAGCCAACGCTTCCAATAAGAAACTCTGCAACCGTATGCTCTGAAGCAATAGTCCAGATTTTACAAAACTGAATCCGTCACTAAACTGGCAGTGCCGCACCGTTGCCATTTCCGTATACCAGAACCGAATCTTACCCATAAAACGTTAAACCACCACCGACTGTTTACTACGTACGCTGCACTGTTTACTTTGTATATATTATCATAAGGATTATATAAAGTGATTGAATTTGTTTAATAAAGATTGAAAATATAAAATCATATTCAACTGTGTACTTAATTACTGAAGGTTTAGTGGATCCTTCAGAAAACCTTGGAGCGACTAAGTTTAACCTCAGCCTTTGATAAAACCACGTTACATTGAAGAGGCGATCTAAATAGCGGGAGGGCTATCAAATTGCCAGTTTGGGTTTCGGAAACTGCTGTCAACGACAGATGCCATAAACCTTGTCACCACTGATTTTTTTTTGTTTATTGTAAGCGCAATGTTCACATTTATTAATAAAAGTTTTCACCATTTGTCGCATATGTTTCCATACATAGCGTTGTTTTAATTTCAGTACTGTTTTTCTAATTCCTAAATGTCTGCCTTGTGGTGAATCATGGAATTCTCTAATTTATTTGTTTTGCATGGATTTACTTGATATTTTTTGCGGGCTTTTGTATATAAGTATATTTAGCAATTTTCTTGATTATGTTTCATTTCTTGCTGCAGCTTGTTAATTAAATTCTTAAATTCTTCCTTATCCATGGATTTAAATATCATATCTTCTTCATCTAGCGCTTGTTCTTTTATGTTCAAATTATTCATTTTAGATACTAATTTCTTCAGTTTCGGCTCTAGAGTCGGTGAATTGTCATTAGATCTGGCATGTTTATTATTACTTTTATTTATTTTTGATGATAGTTTCATCGCGGTCGAATCTGGACTCGTCGATTTAGCGCTAAATTGCTCGTGCACAATATTATTTATAATTTGGATACTAGTATAATTCTTATTATTTGTATTATTATCGCTTTTGTTAAATTTAAGTTTACATATGTTTTGATGTCTGTATTGGATGTGCAATCCCATATATCATGACGCTCCCGTTGAGATGTGCATTCATCCTCTGCAAGTACGCAACAATTTCTGAGTTCGGTATACCTGCAAAGTTGATAAGGCTCTGCAAGATGACGTTGAGCAATACATGCAGCTCCGTCAAGGTAGGAAATTACCTCTCCGAAACCTTTAATACCGAACGAGGTTTCAGACAAGGCGACCCGCTTTCATGCGATCTCTTCAATATCATCATGGAGGGGATCCTACGAAAGGCAGGTGTACATCGAAATGGTACCATTTTCTACAAAGGTATCCAGCTCCTTGCGTATGCTGATGATATCGATATCATCGGCAGAACCAAGAGAGATGTAACCGCTGCTTTCGCCGCTATCGAAAAGGAATCAGCCAAAGTGGGTTTGACGGTGAATGAGGGCAAAACAAAGTATGTGCTGTCTGCAAATAGGGAAGTGCGGCGTCTAGGCTCCCATGTTAATAACAAGCAAATATAACTTTGAAGTTGTCAAGGAGTTTACATGCCTTGGCACCGCCGTAAACAGCAACAACAATGTCAGCCTGGAGATAAAGCGAAGAAGAACAATTGCTAATAGGTGCTACTACGGGCTAAGTAAGCAATTAGGTTCCAGAGCCCTCTCTTGATCGACAAAACTAACACTCTACAAGACGCTCATCATACCTGTGCTTCTCTATGGCGCTGAAGCATGGGTGGTATCGCAAACAGATGCAGCCGCTCTTGGAGTGTTCGAGAGGAAAGTTCTTCGCAAAATCTTTGGTCCTGTTCGAGTTGGCGACGACTATCGCATTCGAATGAACCACGAACTGTACGAGCTCTACGACGACATTGACATAGTCCAGCGTATAACAGTTCAGCAACTTCGTTGGCTGGGTCATGTCTTTCGTATGGATGAAGAAGCTCCAGCGAAAAAGGTGTTTGAGGCGAAAGCCGAGGGTCGACGACGAAGAGGAAGACCATGCCTCCGATGGATTGACCAGGCCGAGGAAGCCCTTACCACGCTTGGTGAAAGAGATTGGAGACGGCGCGCGCGATGCAGAGACGCCTGGCGAGAACTGATGAAGTCGGCCGTAACCCGTCAACGGGTTGTCATGGCCACCTAAGTAAGTAAGTAAGTAATAATTGCTAAGCATGTTCTAGTTTTGCCTATTTCTGTTGTTGTTTGTGTACGTAGTTCGTTGCATAGAGTTTGTGTTCTGCTGTCTTACGTTATTGTTTGTTATCTTGTTGTCTTCTATACTGATAGTTGTAATTGCTGTTAGGTTGTCGTCTGTTGTATGAACTGTTATTTGTTTTGAAATACTTAAGTGGTTGCTTGTCTTTATATTCTTCCCCAGTTCTAAGACTAGTTTGTCGCTTCAGATAGGGATTTTGGTTGAGATGCAAAAATTGTATTCTTTAAATCGTCATTAAGACCATTGTTTAAAATTGTCAAAGCATAGGATTCGTTCATTTTCGTGGCTAAGTCTTTTTGTTGATCACTAGCTTCAGATGTCAGTTCTTTGATTTGTATGTTGTTAAGTTCGGATGTCAAATTTAACAATTTTTCCTTGAAACTTTTCACTGTACCGTTTCGCTGCGTTAGCGTGGAAAGTTGTGTGCGAATTTGAGCCGCTTTGAGAATACTTTTGTAAGTCGAAGTTAGAGCTTTTTTAAGTTTTGCAAATGTGTCTATGTTAGCAATGTAACCTAACGTTGTTTTAACATTTAAGCTAAGTTTTACATTTATTACTATACTTATTAATTGTTTTTGTTTGTCTCTTGGCACTGCGTGTGTTATTGATAATTTCATCTATTGATAAAAAAGCTTCTAATTCTTTAAAGTTTCCGGTGAAAATCGGAATTGTTTTTAAAATGAGTTCTAGGTTTAATTCAGTCATGTTTTTTTCTTTTAGTTTCTCTGATAAGTGGGTTAACAAACGATTTTCAGTTTTTTTCAATTGACTGTAAAATTGTTCAGATAGTTCATATGCTTCGACTTCATTTAAATTTTAAGCAATATTTTGAAAATGTGTCTTAAATGATTGAATTGATTTAATTTTATGTCGATTGATTCTTTTGTGTATTTTCTATTTGAAGACTTTTTTATACCCTAAACCTGAAAGGTGAGAACGAAGCGAGTCCGGTATAGAAAAGTATATATATTCTTGATCACCACGTGAGTCGAGCTATCTATGTCCGTCCGTCCGTCCGTCTGTGTGTTGTCCGTAAACACAGGAGAAGAAGAAGGAGTAGAGATAATTGGATGAAACTTGGTACAGATGGTCACATGCACCCAAGGATCTGCACTATTGAATATATTTGGAATCCGCCCACGGACACGCCTACCTCCCATACAACGCAAAAATTTAAAACTGCATAACTCAGCTCATAATTAGCCTACAACAATAAAATTTGATATGTATGTGTTTTATACAAACACAAAGATGTCTTCGAAAAATGGACGTCATCCGCTCACGGACACGCCCACCTCCCATACAACTCAAAAATTGAAAACGCAATAAATAAGCCTCTTTTCAACCAACAGAGCTAAAATTTGGCACATATTTTTTTTTATAACAGCTGCGGTCAAAATAATAGCAGTGCTCTTAAATTCAGACATGCTTGAATCAATAATACTAGTCTAAAAAAGTAGGATCCGGAAAACCCAAAATAATTTCTATATGACCTTTCAACGCTGATTCCAAATCTGTACTCAATTTTTACCGTTGAGGTAGGATTTTCAAGATACAGGGTGTTTTACACTTTTTACACTTGTCTAGTTTTATTAATCCAGAATTTAAACAACACACCATAAGATAAAAAATTAAATTTTGTATTTTAGAGAAAATATGAAACGTTCCAACGGTATATCAACTTTTATTGTCTTATGTGTTGTAGCGGAGCTATAATTAAGAGATTATCAAACGAAATATCGCCAAGTTTTGTATATTTTGTTTTAGCGGAGATATAATCGTCCAAATGTAAAGTGACTGTTTTTTATGTAAAAAAACACTAAATCCACAGTTTATTTCTAAATTTTAACTTTGGACGATTATAGCTTCGCTAAAACAAAAGATACAAAATTTGGCGATATTTCGTTCGATTATCTTTTTGTTTTTGATTTAGATTTGGATTGGATTTTGTTTTAGAAATTTTTGTCAGCATAGTTTGTCGATATCTTTTTTTTGTAATTTTTATTTTTTATTGTTGTCATGTGTTGGAAATTAGTGATGGTCTTTGGGTGGTCGAATTGTGTTGCTAATTGTGAACACATGTAAGTACACTACAATTTAGTATGATAACAGAAATATAATGATATTTTAACATTGACGTAATTTAAAATTCGATGTGTCAAAATAATACTAATTAACATTGTGGAACCAAAGCAAACATGGTTGTGTATGTAAAGTATCATGGTATCGGCTTAGAACGGTGGGAAGTATCAAGACAAACAAGGTCAATATGCCACACTGATAAGTATAACCATATTTATAATACATATTGTTCACAACAAGGTATTTTAGCAAGGTATACAGTAAGGTATTTCGACAAACAAGGTCATATTCACCACACCAATTTCCTTAGAAACAAAGAAATGGTTGCGAACGCTGGCACTGAGACAACTATGTCATGCTAATTGTTCTCGCATGGTTGTAGGACAAAGTCCTAAAGATACAACCAGCACAACATGAACCGAAAAAATGCGTTTACATTCCCAAGCATGTTGGATTGTATTAATTTAGGAGGACGATAATTTATATAAATTAGGAGGTCCAAAACATGTTGAGGTCAGGTCCATTCAGACGTATGTGTCGTTTTATGTATATTCATAACCAGGTGAAAATGATGTGTAGGAAAAGCATGATCAGAATCACTGTCGGTACTGCAAGTAATCTATTATTTTATGTTTAATTGAGTACATGGATTCATTTAAAGATACAAAATTTGAAACAGAATTAAAGTCTCCGCTAGCGTTTCTTAATGGTTCATTTTGCAAGTAATTAGTTCTTCAAAAGTACATAAAAAGTAGATCTTCTAGGACGAAGTGAAATATTAAAGTAAATTTTACTCAATAAATATGGACTGGGAGATAAGGGGGCGATCTTCACATGGCAACGTGTTTGACTGCCTCAAATTGGCGAGGCCAGAATTATCCATGTCGAAATCGTCTCAAGTCGACTCAAACCTCCGCGTGGTGTCTCCTGGAAACGTCAAAAAACTATCACCCCATATACTTTGGCGGCGAATCTGAGCGGCGGGCTTCCTTTGGCCATTAAGCAAAGGTTGTGCGTTGGGTTTGAAACCCACCATGTAATAAAACTATTTCAATGAAAACTTGAAGAATTAATAAAAGAATGATCCCCAAATCTGATGACGACTACCGCAAACGAAAAACTGATAATGATTTACGGATATGCACCTGGAATGTCCGAACCCTAAATTGGGATGGTGCATCTATCCAACTGATTGATATCTTGGAAAGATATAATTTGGATATCACTGCAATCCAAGAAATGCGATGGATTGCTTACGGCAAGCATCCTGTGATATCTACTACAGCGGCTATGTAGAGAAGCACGAGTTTGGATGTGGATTTGTAGTTGGCATGAGAAAACGGCATCATGTCCTGCGATTCACTCCTGTGCAAAAAGCGCGCGCTTTTCCACAATATCAATATATTATTTTTTATTTATGTTTTGTACAATTTTGTAAAGGTGAATTTTGTTAAGGGAAATTTTCTGAAGGGGAAATTTTGTATAGGGAAATTTTTTAAAGACAAAATTTTGTAAAGGACAATTTTAAAAAAGGGCAATTTTGTAAAGTACAATTATGTCAATGAAATTTTGTATAAGGGCAATTTCGACCCCAACCCTAAAAAGACAGGAATAGTTAAACGTTGACAGCATACACCATGATGTTAGAATTCTTTATGACCGATGGCAAATCTTTTATTTAAAGTAGAAACAAAAGTCGCCCAAGATGACTTCCTTGGGGTACTCCAGAGATAACAGGAAACTCTGTATGAAGTATGATTTCACAAGAGTAAATAGAACAGATTGTGTTCTATTACTTCGATACGATTCAATCCATCTCACCATGTTTTAGAAAAATCCAATCAAAGATAATTTTAGAATCAAGAGCTTGTGATTTACAACATCAAAAGCTGTGATAAAGTCCGTGTAGATAACATCAGTCTGTAAACCTTTTCCAAAATTTTCTATTGTTTTAGATGTAAATTCAAGGAGGTTAGTGACCCTAGATTTTCCCGAGAAGAATCCATGTTGACATGGGGACATCAAAGACTTAACACTATGTAATAATTGTGAAGTAATAATTGCCTCAAAAAATTTGGAGAAAGCACTTTAATTCGTAATTCCACGATAGTTATCAATTAAAAATCTATTACCAGATTTATGCAATGGGATATTGAATGAGGATTTCCAGACAGTTGGAAAATAGTAAGCCTTTAAAGAATAGGAGTTACTAATTCTTCACAGCAATATTTTAAAATGCAAGAGGGTGTTGAGTTTAACGTCCGATGGTCTCCGTGCTTTCACGAGGAGAAGAGTAACCATGTACGGAAGAACCAAGACGTTTGTTTGTTTTTTGATTTACTTTTTATTTTTATTTATTTTATTTCAACAATGGCCCGCTGTCTTAGCGTGGCTGCGACCAAAGTTGGATTTTATTTAGTATGTTATTTCTAAAAAGACCCTCTGTCTTAGCGAGGCTGCGACCAGTTTAGATGTTATAAATTACAAACTATCTCTCTTTCTTGATCGTTTCTACGCCGGTCGGTGGTTTATAAAGGAAAATCCTCAGTTTTTGAGGGCGTTTCCATATTTTAATAATTCCAATAATTTCCAATAAGTGGAAATTCAAATCGATACCAACCAATCAAAATCAATACATAAGCTACATATATCTAGGAAATGTAAATCATTATGTAAATTTACATATCGTTCTACTTCCCCTTAGTGATACGCGATCACGTACACTTTGCATGTTATGCAGTTGCAGGCAATGCACCTTACAAGCAGCGCAGTAACTAGGGTAGGTAAATGAACGGCCTTTGCTGACCGTGCAAGCCAATGCCGATGCACCCAAACAGTCACTCTCTTTGTTTTTGTTGTCGCCGACGTTAAAGTCGGAACCACTTGACAATATAAACAAAGAATTGGTTTTGTTTATTTTGATAATTTAAGCATATGCGCTTAAATAAGGTCAGTATGTTTTTCTTTTCTTGAACGCCGGCAATTTGAGTCGCTGTACTCAAATTGGGTTGTTGTCGTTCGCAGTATTTTGTTTATTATTTATGTCGAAATGCAGATCGCTGCATTTTTGGTATCGACATCTGGTATTAATAATTATTGAGTTGGTTCTTTGAAATTGGTGTGAGGTCGGGGTGTACAAAGTGTACATTCAATGTTGTGGGATACAACATACCTCCTCCCTTGTAAAAGGAAATTTTTCTCCTTGAAGAGGTTGAAAAATTTTCTGTCGCTATACCACTGACCAGTGAGCACAAATGAGCATTACATGAATTTTTATAATAATGAATAATTTTTTGTAATTTTTATATACAAATACGTTTTAAGATTTTATACAAGTTAAGTAGTATATATGAATAGTTTTTTGTAATTTTTATATACAAATATGTTTGAATAATTTTATACAAGTTAAGTAGAATATATGAAGTTAAATTTATCTTATAATATAAGAATAATCATGTGATTGATTTTTAATATTTGTTAAAAAAATTTTTGTTTTTCTAAAAATTATTTAACCACTTATATATATGTTTTTATTTTTTTTTTTAAATCTTTAAAAAATGTCTTATATATTATGTTTTTTGTTTGCTTTTTTTTTAAATATATATCAATTCTTTTTTTCATAGTAAATATAAAATATTTTAATATTTGTGTAAAAAATTTTTGTTTTTCTAAAAATTATTTAACCACTTATATACATGTTTTTCTTTTTTATTCTTATAAAAATGTCTTATACATTATGTTTTTTGTTTTTAAAATATATATCAATTCTTTTTTCTTTTTTTTATAGTATTATGATAATTAATAAAAATTTATTTGTAACATATAAGTACTTGTTTGAAAATATATATGTGTGTCCTATTTATATTTACATTTATATGTTTCATTATATACCGACGTATTTAAACATATTTACTTTTACATTTTAAAAGTTTTTTTTTTTCTTATATATAGTTTGAAAGTTTTTGCCACATAATTTCAATTTGTTAATTTTAATTTTTTGTTTCAATTTGTAAGCGGAATATATTTTTTTTTCGTATGAATCAGCTTAAATTCGAGAGAAGTTAAAAAGTTTTGGTTCATGAAGAAAACAAAAGACTGCCTGTTTTAAAAAGAAAGAAGTAAATGTGTTTTTGGTAATGTTGTAATGTTAACCAAATGTTGTATTTTAATCGGAGAATAATTTGAGGTTGTTATTGTGTATGATTTTAATTTTATTGCGAGTTTTTATAGCAGTATTTTCGGCTGAAATAATTTTAATAACATCATATGGACCTTCCCAAAGAGAAGAAAATTTGTTTTTCCTTGTTTGATTTCTAATCAAAACCTTTTCTCCAACGTTAGATGTTTTTGGTTTGGAACCTTTGTCATAGTGTCCTTTGATTTTCTTTTTATATATAAGTTTGGCTAGCAATTTTAAATCCGTGTTGTACGCGTGCCTTTTACTCATTTGCATAATTTTCGTAGTTGTAGTTTAATGATGGGTCTTTTTGTAAAGTGGATGGAATTTTTGCAGGGTATCCTAGAGTAATTCATGAAGGCGGTAATTGGTGCTACTGTGAGACGTGTTGTTGAAAACAAATATTGCATAAGGGATCCAATCGTCCCAAGTGAGAGGGTCATTATTGACATAATGCCGAAGATATTCCGCAAGTGTGCGATGGCTTCTTTCAAGTGCTCCATTTGATTCATGATATTCTCGTAAAATTGTTTCTATTTCATTTACGTTTTCCAAAATTGTTCTTTTGTTGATATTAAATTTAATTGTTTTATCGGAAAATAATTCTTTAAGCATTGTTTTAAAACTTTCTTTAAACTGTGGGTTAATGTTTGGGATTGATATGGCTATAGTATCGTGATTTTGTTTATAACTTTCGCTTTTTATTTTGTTTAGCGTTTTCTTTGCTAATTCTTGATCTTTTGAAGTTTTAAAAGGGATGGGTAATGTCGTCGTTTGTAGATTTACGTTAATATATGAGTATAACTCTATTTCACCTTTTAAAGGTTTTATGTTGCTCAGGCAACAAAAAAATGCAGCCGATTATGGTAAAGCTTAATTCTCCCCATGATAGGAATAAACTATTTAAATCTATTGCTGGGTTCTGCAAAGAAAAAAAACGATCGTTAGCACTCTCTGATATAGGAGTTAATGCAGATGGAAGTGTATTTGTGCATGAGAGTTTAACAGTTGCAAATCGAGAGATCATGTACCACGCAACACAGCTTAAGCGCCAAAAATTGTTGGCTTCGGCATTTTCAATCAGAGGCAAGGTCTTCGTAAGAGTACACCAAAACGAACAAGCGAAAGAAGTAACCACTAAAGAGAGCGTTGATGTAATTGCTGGCACAAACAGAAAGTAAAACAGCAACGAGCACCAACAAGTAACAATTTATGCGTAATAATAGAGTTAACAAAACAAAAACATATGAAAGCAAACAAAAAAAAAAAAAAAAACCAAAACAACTAGCATAAGCACTTCTCTTCTATTCTTAAGCACTTCAATTTTAGTATTTTTAAATTTTTTCTTTTTCTATCTTTATGATCTTACTTATAATTTTATATCCATGTTTCTGTCATTACTACTAATGCATTTCTATAGGTTAAGGGGGGTACTTTGGGGAAACTTAATTTAATTTCTAATGTAAACTGCCATTTTAACAGCACAACTAACTTATTTTTAAATGATTAATTCACAAACGAGTCGCGACGCTAACACTAAAACAATTTTGAAGATTATCAGGCATGTGATGGAAATCGTACGAATTCAAAAACAACACGAAATTTGAAATCGTACGAATTTGTTATACGTGTGAATGAAATCGCGCGATTTCATTCAAATTCGAAGGCATGTTCGAAACAGTTGATTTGACGGAACGAGTGAAATTTAACATGACAAATTTGTATAAAATTGTGATAATTACAAAATGTCTGTATTTTGGGCTGCAGCAAATTTTTTAAGAGAAAAAGAAGCAAGAAAATCGGAAAATGTGAAACGGCGCAGACTCAGAGACAATTCCAATCCTTTGGATCTTGCGGATTCCACGTAAATATTTTTAATGCCGCTGCTATAAGAACAAACTCTTATTGGTGCACTGCTTACAGGTTTATTTCTTATTATCGCTTGAATAAGGAAGCGTTTCGATATGTTCTTCAAGAAATTACGCCATTTGTGAATGAAACATCTGTACCACTAGCACTGCAACTGGGTGCAACGCTGAGGTTCTTGGCAGAAGGAGGATCCCAACGCGCTGTAGGAATGGATAGTATAATATCCTTGGAAAGAAGTTCAGTAAGCAAAATATTTAAGAGGGTGCTAAATGTTATGGAAATAGTACTATGTGCAAAGTGGATTCAATTAAGAATGACTCCGGAGGAAAAGCACAGATGTAAAATGCATTTTTCTACAAAGTTTCGTATTCCTGGTGTTGTCGGTTGTGTTGATGGGACACACGTGAAGTTGACAAAGCCAAGTGAATCTTCGCATCTATATTTTAATAGAAAGGGATGTTTCAGTGTTAATGCGATGGTGGTAAGCATAGAATTAAACCTAAATGTACCCCACTTACAAATTTTGATTTTGCAGATATGTGATCAGAGGATGATAATTAGAGCAATAGATGCATGTCATCCTGGATCTAGCCATGATGCATTTATATTCAACATGAGCAAATCCAAACAATATTATGTGAGAAATTTTGAGGCAGGTGACCGTAATTCCTGGTTGCTTGGAGATTCTGGATATGGTATTGAACCGTTTCTTTTAACTCCATATAGGGATCCAAGTCCAGGATCTCCGCAACACAGGTTCAATATACACCACACGAAAGCACGAAATATAATAGAAAGAACCATTGGGGTACTAAAAAGTCGATTTAGATGTCTGAATACTTTATTACCATATTCTGCACAAAGAGTCGTTAAGATCATAAATATTTGTTGCGCATTACACAACATATGCAAATCGTATAATATGGAGGATTACGCAGTGGAGGAATTAAACAGCGATAGTTCAAGCCTTAACAATAATATGCAAGAAGCTGAAGTATTGGACGAAAACCAGAGATACCACGACATAGGCTTAAGTATCAGAAATGATATAATGAATGGTATTGTTAACATGAACATATAACGACTTAAAAATTTGTTCTATTTTTAAACAGAATAAACCAGACTATTTCAGTTGATATTCACCAACATAAAAATTGTTTTATTTTTAAAACGAATAAACATAAACATTTCCGTTGACTCAAAAATAACATACCTTCGGTATCTCAAACAGAAGATATATAAAAAAGGAACAATTCACAACCAAATTAAATTATTGCATTTCATATTAAAAATAATTTCTTAAAAAATGGAAAAATGTTCAGCCTCAGATTAGTATTTAGAGAGTTTGGCCAGTTTCGTCGAATTGTGTCTTTCTTCTTTAATTCGCAAGAGATTGCGCTTTAGCCCAATTTTTTCTTTCTCGTGTTCTTGAATGATTTTATTGTGCTTCTTTTGTTCTGCATTCTGTTGAGCTTTAAAATCATTATTGTTTTCAAGTGCCTTATAAATACGCCTTAGATGCTGATTACTTTCTTTTTGGATCTTCAGTAATTTTTTTGAAGTATCAACAATTTTTTCCAGCGTGCTGGAAATGCTTGCCACTGATGTCGCCTCTAAGTTCATGAGTTTTGCTAAATTTTTTTCCCGTGTGAAATTGTTCTTGCGTGCACTTCTGCCCAAGCTGGGTAAATTTTGAGCTAGATTTTCATTATTTTCGTCATCAGGCGCAGTCTCGGGCAAAACTTGATCGGACACTGTCTCCTGGATGTAAACGCCATCGTCAAATGAATTAGCGTTTGGAATGCCGTCAACGCTTATATGCAGTCCACATATAGCAGCAATTCTCTCCTCAGTTTGTGTTAAGATGTACTGGTTGTACGCACCGCCTCCTGTTGCTCTTCTTTCTACCCTATTGTGAGCCAATTTCTTCCGGATGCACACTTTCCAATCTGACCACACCTGCATATCATCAAATGTTATAACCAAACCCAAAGTTGTTTTAAGTTGTAATAAATTTACCTTTTTCCATCCACTTGTATCCTTTAGTGGAGGTCCTTCCGAGTTCAATTTTGTTGTTAAAACCGTCCACAATGTGTTTATGGCAACTCGATCACCCTTGCTAAAATTTCTAGCAAGGTCGACGTTCTGCTCCATAAAACTAATAATTGTAGCTTCTTGCGCTGAATTCTTATGCTTTCCCCTTAATATATAACAAATTTTAATTGCATTAATCAAATTTGCACCTAAAAAACTTACATTTCGCACAAACTATTTGACCACTCACAATTTGTTCTGAAACCGCTTAAAAAAATGTCAACGAATTCAATTCGTTGTGAAACCGTGAAAACCGAATTCCATCACAGGGCGATTGCTACGATTTCAATTTCGAAAGTGAAAACGAAAACACATCACACGTCAAATCGGTTTCGCCTTCTATTTCGTACGAAAACGATTTCTATCACATGCCTGTATAAGTAAAACCATCGAGGATTTCAACTATGCTATTTAAATGCGCGTAAATTTGTCCGAAACTGTGATTGATGTGGTTTGCGTGACTGAATCCTGGTTTAAAGAAGAAACTGTTAATGATGAATCTGCACTTGTTAATTTCAATATTTTAAGAAATGATCGATGTAACGGTTCACGGGGAGGAGGAATTGCGATTTACTTTCGTAACCACTTACAAAGTAGAGTTATATTAAAATCAAATAATAAATGTCAAGTCGAGTATATTGGCGTTGAATTCGGAGATAGGTTGCAGAAATGTCTTGTAATCTGTGTTTACAATCCCAACAGATCATTTTCGTTAGAAAATCTATTCGCGAAAGTGTCTGAGCACGCTTCGTCATATGAGCACATTCTGATGTGTGGTGATTTTAATGTAGATCTCCTTCTGCTTGATACACGCTCAAATTCATTATTAGATTTAATTTGCTCTTGTGGGTTGAATTTAGTAAATGACTTGCAGACACGATTTGCTCCTAATTGCAAACCTAGTTTTTTAGATTTGTTTTGTGTTTCAGATAAAAAATTTTCCTCGCATTTCGAACAACTTTCCTTAGCAGGAATTTCAGATCATGATATGTTATTTGCTACATATAACATTGATTTTACAAAACCACCAACCGATTCACATTTGTCTTATCGTGATTTTAAAGCAATAGATACAGGTACCCCGTTCTGTGAAGCAAGTATTTTGGATTGGACGGGATGGTGGCATTTTTCGAACATTGAAGAAAAACTTGAACATTTTAATACCCTTGTACGTTACTTACATGATAAATATGTTCCATTGAGAAAGTTAACTATCAAAATTTCTAAAGTTCCATGGTTTACACGTGAAGTTGAAGAAGCTATTAAAATTAGAAATAAAAACTATACCAAGTGGAAACGGGATCCTTCAACTCACAATTGGGATATATATCGGATGTCGAGAAACTTTGCTACGTGTATTTTAAATCACTCCAAGAAGGCATATTTTTGCAGCAAACTGAATATTAATCTGCCAGAAAAAGTTTTATGGAAAAATTTAAACGCGATCGGTTTTAAAAAGAGAGCTTCTGAATGTAACTTAGATTGTAATGAATTGAATGAGTTCTTCCTTCAAGCAAATACGCTTGTTGACTCTTCCGACTACACTATTAACCAACGACTTGTATATAATCACAAAAATAAATTTGATTTTAAAACTGTTTCTGAGGATGAAGTAATAAAGTCTATTTCGACCATCAAATCCAACGCTGTTGGAGGCGATGATATAAATCTGAGATTTGTTAAACTCATATTACCGTGGATAGCTTCAAGCTTGACACATATACTTAATTTTGCCATTACTTCTTCTACCTTTCCTCAGCAATGGAGGATGGCTTATGTGATTCCCATTGGAAAAAGAAACAATCCTATCCGTACTGAAGACTTTAGGCCAATAAGTATACTACCTGCCTTGTCAAAGGCCTTTGAAAAAATTATTTCGGTTCAAATAGTCCAGCATTTGAATGCACATAAACTGCTCAATGAGAATCAGTCTGGCTATAAGGCAGGCCATAGTTGTACAACTGCTATACTCAAGGTGATGGAAGACATTCGGCCAGCATATGATAACAACGAGCTAACCATTTTAACATTGTTAGACTTTTCCAAAGCTTTTGACTCTGTGAACCATAAGATTCTCCTACAAAAGCTTGAACATTATTTTGGGTTTAGTAACTGTGCAACTAAGCTAATGAGATCGTATTTAAGCGACCGATTACAAAGAGTCAATAATAAAAACGTGTTTTCTAACCAAAAAATAACATTTTCTGGAGTTCCACAGGGGTCAATCCTGGGCCCAATTCTTTTCAGCATGTTCATAAATGACATCGTGTCCAGTTGCCAAAATACTTCAATTCACTTGTATGCGGATGATGCACAAATCTATCTATCTAGGCCGATTGGGTTGTCGGAAGACTTGATTTTTAGATTGAATGAAGATTTGAACTCAATACAACTATGGGCAGATAGTAATCTCCTTAATTTAAATGCATCCAAAACCCAAGCTCTTGCTATTTCTCGACAGCGGTACAGTATTGATTATCTTCCACCCATTGTTATGGCGGGAGTAAATATCTCGTTTGTTGGTGTTGTAAAGAGCCTTGGGTATATGATTAATAAGAATTTGAGCTGCACTGATCATGTTAACCATACCATTGGTAAAATGTACTCAGTGCTGAGAAAATTGTGGCAGACGAAGGATTTCATACCACAAGATATAAAGTTAAAACTCGTACGTTCATTAATAATTCCCCATATCTCATATGGTGAATTGGTCTATGGCAACATCGATTCTGTGTCTAAAAGAAAGCTGCAATTAGTGGTGAACAACTTGGCAAGATATGTTTACAATAAACGAAAATATGACCATATATCAGATTATGCTCTGACAATTTTTGACTGTGATCTTACAAAATATTTTAATACACGCAATCTCCTCTTCTTACTTACTTACTTACTTACTTAGGTGGCCATGACAACCCGTTGACGGGTTACGGCCGACTTCATCAGGTCTCGCCAGGCGTCTCTGCTTCGCGCGCGCCGTCTCCAATCTCTTTCACCAAGCGCGGTAAGGGCTTCCTCGGCCTGGTCAATCCATCGGAGGCATGGCCTTCCTCTTCGTCGTCGACCCTCGGCTTTCGCCTCAAACACCTTTTTCGCTGGAGCTTCTTCATCCATACGAAAGACATGACCCAGCCAACGTAGTCGCTGAATTGTTATACGCTGGACTATGTCAATGTCGTCGTAGAGCTCGTACAGTTCGTGGTTCATTCGAATGCGATAGTCGTCGCCAACTCGAACAGGACCAAAGATTTTGCGAAGAACTTTCCTCTCGAACACCCCAAGAGCGGCTGCATCTGCTTGCGATACCACCCATGCTTCAGCGCCATAGAGAAGCACAGGTATGATGAGCGTCTTGTAGAGTGTTAGTTTTGTCGATCGAGAGAGGGCTCTGGAACCTAATTGCTTACTTAGCCCGTAGTAGCACCTATTAGCAATTGTTGTTCTTCGCTTTATCTCCAGGCTGACATTGTTGTTGCTGTTTACGGCGGTGCCAAGGTAAGTAAACTCCTTGACAACTTCAAAGTTATATTTGCCTGCTGTAACATGGGAGCCTAGACGCCGAACTTCCCTATTTGCAGACAGCATATACTTTGTTTTGCCCTCGTTCACCGTCAAACTCACTTTGGCTGATTCCTTTTCGATAGCGGCGAAAGCAGCGGTTACATCTCTCTTGGTTCTGCCGATAATATCGATATCGTCAGCATACGCAAGGAGCTGGACACCTTTGTAGAAAATGGTGCCATTTCGATGTACACCTGCCTTTCGTAGGATCCCCTCCATGATGAAATTGAAGAGATCGCATGATAGCGGGTCGCCTTGTCTGAAACCTCGTTCGGTATTAAAGGTTTCGGAGAGGTCATTTCCTACCTTGACGGAGCTGCATGTATTGCTCAACGTCATCTTGCAGAGCCTAATCAACTTTGCAGGTATACCGAACTCAGACATTGTTGCGTACAGGCAATCCCGAATCGGGCTATCGAACGCAGCTTTGTAATCAACAAAGAGATGATGGGTGTCCGCTAGCGTTTCTTAATGGTTCATTTTGCAAGTAATTAGTTCTTCAAAAGTACATAAAAAGTAGATCTTCTAGGACGAAGTGAAATATTAAAGTAAATTTTACTCAATAAATATGGACTGGGAGATAAGGGGGCGATCTTCACATGGCAACGTGTTTGACTGCCTCAAATTGGCGAGGCCAGAATTATCCATGTCGAAATCGTCTCAAGTCGACTCAAACCTCCGCGTGGTGTCTCCTGGAAACGTCAAAAAACTATCACCCCATATACTTTGGCGGCGAATCTGAGCGGCGGGCTTCCTTTGGCCATTAAGCAAAGGTTGTGCGTTGGGTTTGAAACCCACCATGTAATAAAACTATTTCAATGAAAACTTGAAGAATTAATAAAAGAATGATCCCCAAATCTGATGACGACTACCGCAAACGAAAAACTGATAATGATTTACGGATATGCACCTGGAATGTCCGAACCCTAAATTGGGATGGTGCATCTATCCAACTGATTGATATCTTGGAAAGATATAATTTGGATATCACTGCAATCCAAGAAATGCGATGGATTGCTTACGGCAAGCATCCTGTGATATCTACTACAGCGGCTATGTAGAGGCCAACGAGTTTGGATGTGGATTTGTAGTTGGCATGAGAAAACGGCATCATGTCCTGCGATTCACTCCTGTGCAAAAAGCGCGCGCTTTTCCACAATATCAATATATTATTTTTTATTTATGTTTTGTACAATTTTGTAAAGGTGAATTTTGTTAAGGGAAATTTTCTGAAGGGGAAATTTTGTATAGGGAAATTTTTTAAAGACAAAATTTTGTAAAGGACAATTTTAAAAAAGGGCAATTTTGTAAAGTACAATTATGTCAATGAAATTTTGTATAAGGGCAATTTCGACCCCAACCCTAAAAAGACAGGAATAGTTAAACGTTGACAGCATACATCATGATGTTAGAATTCTTTATGACCGATGGCAAATCTTTTATTTAAAGTAGAAACAAAAGTCGCCCAAGATGACTTCCTTGGGGTACTCCAGAGATAACAGGAAACTCTGTATGAAGTATGATTTCACAAGAGTAAATAGAACAGATTGTGTTCTATTACTTCGATACGATTCAATCCATCTCACCATGTTTTAGAGAAATCCAATCAAAGATAATTTTAGAATCAAGAGCTTGTGATTTACAACATCAAAAGCTGTGATAAAGTCCGTGTAGATAACATCAGTCTGTAAACCTTTTCCAAAATTTTCTATTGTTTTAGATGTAAATTCAAGGAGGTTAGTGACCCTAGATTTTCCCGAGAAGAATCCATGTTGACATGGGGACATCAAAGACTTAACACTATGTAATAATTGTGAAGTAATAATTGCCTCAAAAAATTTGGAGAAAGCACTTTAATTCGTAATTCCACGATAGTTATCAATTAAAAATCTATTACCAGATTTATGCAATGGGATATTGAATGAGGATTTCCAGACAGTTGGAAAATAGTAAGCCTTTAAAGAATAGGAGTTACTAATTCTTCACAGCAATATTTTAAAATGCAAGAGGGTGTTGAGTTTAACGTCCGATGGTCTCCGTGCTTTCACGAGGAGAAGAGTAACCATGTACGGAAGAACCAAGACGTTTGTTTGTTTTTTGATTTACTTTTTATTTTTATTTATTTTATTTCAACAATGGCCCGCTGTCTTAGCGTGGCTGCGACCAAAGTTGGATTTTATTTAGTATGTTATTTCTAAAAAGACCCTCTGTCTTAGCGAGGCTGCGACCAGTTTAGATGTTATAAATTACAAACTATCTCTCTTTCTTGATCGTTTCTACGCCGGTCGGTGGTTTATAAAGGAAAATCCTCAGTTTTTGAGGGCGTTTCCATATTTTAATAATTCCAATAATTTCCAATAAGTGGAAATTCAAATCGATACCAACCAATCAAAATCAATACATAAGCTACATATCTAGGAAATGTAAATCATTATGTAAATTTACATATCGTTCTTCTTCCCCTTAGTGATACGCGATCACGTACACTTTGCATGTTATGCAGTTGCAGGCAATGCACCTTACAAGCAGCGCAGTAACTAGGGTAGGTAAATGAACGGCCTTTGCTGACCGTGCAAGCCAATGCCGATGCACCCAAACAGTCACTCTCTTTGTTTTTGTTGTCGCCGACGTTAAAGCCGGAACCACTTGACAATATAAACAAAGAATTGGTTTTGTTTATTTTGATAATTTAAGCATATGCGCTTAAATAAGGTCAGTATGTTTTTCTTTTCTTGAACGCCGGCAATTTGAGTCGCTGTACTCAAATTGGGTTGTTGTCGTTCGCAGTATTTTGTTTATTATTTATGTCGAAATGCAGATCGCTGCATTTTTGGTATCGACATCTGGTATTAATAATTATTGAGTTGGTTCTTTGAAATTGGTGTGAGGTCGGGGTGTACAAAGTGTACATTCAATGTTGTGGGATACAACATACCTCCTCCCTTGTAAAAGGAAATTTTTCTCCTTGAAGAGGTTGAAAAATTTTCTGTCGCTATACCACTGACCAGTGAGCACAAATGAGCATTACATGAATTTTTATAATAATGAATAATTTTTTGTAATTTTTATATACAAATACGTTTTAAGATTTTATACAAGTTAAGTAGTATATATGAATAGTTTTTTGTAATTTTTATATACAAATATGTTTGAATAATTTTATACAAGTTAAGTAGAATATATGAAGTTAAATTTATCTTATAATATAAGAATAATCATGTGATTGATTTTTAATATTTGTTAAAAAAATTTTTGTTTTTCTAAAAATTATTTAACCACTTATATATATGTTTTTATTTTTTTTTTTAAATCTTTAAAAAATGTCTTATATATTATGTTTTTTGTTTGCTTTTTTTTTAAATATATATCAATTCTTTTTTTCATAGTAAATATAAAATATTTTAATATTTGTGTAAAAAATTTTTGTTTTTCTAAAAATTATTTAACCACTTATATACATGTTTTTCTTTTTTATTCTTATAAAAATGTAAAATATATATCAATTCTTTTTTCTTTTTTTTATAGTATTATGATAATTAATAAAAATTTATTTGTAACATATAAGTACTTGTTTGAAAATATATATGTGTGTCCTATTTATATTTACATTTATATGTTTCATTATATACCGACGTATTTAAACATATTTACTTTTACATTTTAAAAGTTTTTTTTTTTCTTATATATAGTTTGAAAGTTTTTGCGTTTTTGCCACATAATTTCAATTTGTTTCAATTTGTAAGCGGAATATATTTTTTTTTCGTATGAATCAGCTTAAACTCGAGAGAAGTTAAAAAGTTTTGGTTCATGAAGAAAACAAAAGACTGCCTGTTTTAAAAAGAAAGAAGTAAATGTGTTTTTGGTAATGTTGTAATGTTAACCAAATGTTGTATTTTAATCGGAGAATAATTTGAGGTTGTTATTGTGTATGATTTTAATTTTATTGCGAGTTTTTATAGCAGTATTTTCGGCTGAAATAATTTTAATAACATCATATGGACCTTCCCAAAGAGAAGAAAATTTGTTTTTCCTTGTTTGATTTCTAATCAAAACCTTTTCTCCAACGTTAGATGTTTTTGGTTTGGAACCTTTGTCATAGTGTCCTTTGATTTTCTTTTTATATATCAGTTTGGCTAGCAATTTTAAATCCGTGTTGTACGCGTGCCTTTTACTCATTTGCATAATTTTCGTAGTTGTAGTTTAATGATGGGTCTTTTTGTAAAGTGGATGGAATTTTTGCAGGGTATCCTAGAGTAATTCATGAAGGCGGTAATTGGTGCTACTGTGAGACGTGTTGTTGAAAACAAATATTGCATAAGGGATCCAATCGTCCCAAGTGAGAGGGTCATTATTGACATAATGCCGAAGATATTCCGCAAGTGTGCGATGGCTTCTTTCAAGTGCTCCATTTGATTCATGATATTCTCGTAAAATTGTTTCTATTTCATTTACGTTTTCCAAAATTGTTCTTTTGTTGATATTAAATTTAATTGTTTTATCGGAAAATTTTTTTTAAGCATTGTTTTAAAACTTTCTTTTAACTGTGGGTTAATGTTTGGGATTGTTATGGCTATAGTATCGTGATTTTGTTTATAATTTTCGCTTTTTATTTTGTTTAGCGTTTTCTTTGCTAATTCTTGATCTTTTGAAGTTTTAAAAGGGATGGGTAATGTCGTCGTATGTAGATTTACGTTAATATATGAGTATAACTCTATTTCACCTTTTAAAGGTTTTATGTTGCTCAGGCAACAAAAAAATGCAGCCGATTATGGTAAAGCTTAATTCTCCCCATGATAGGAATAAACTATTTAAATCTATTGCTGGGTTCTGCAAAGAAAAAAAACGATCGTTAGCACTCTCTGATATAGGAGTTAATGCAGATGGAAGTGTATTTGTGCATGAGAGTTTAACAGTTGCAAATCGAGAGATCATGTACCACGCAACACAGCTTAAGCGCCAAAAATTGTTGGCTTCGGCATTTTCAATCAGAGGCAAGGTCTTCGTAAGAGTACACCAAAACGAACAAGCGAAAGAAGTAACCACTAAAGAGAGCGTTGATGTAATTGCTGGCACAAACAGAAAGTAAAACAGCAACGAGCACCAACAAGTAACAATTTATGCGTAATAATAGAGTTAACAAAACAAAAACATATGAAAGCAAACAAAAAAAAAAAAAAAAACCAAAACAACTAGCATAAGCACTTCTCTTCTATTCTTAAGCACTTCAATTTTAGTATTTTTAAATTTTTTCTTTTTCTATCTTTATGATCTTACTTATAATTTTATATCCATGTTTCTGTCATTACTACTAATGCATTTCTATAGGTTAAGGGGGGTACTTTGGGGAAACTTAATTTAATTTCTAATGTAAACTGCCATTTTAACAGCACAACTAACTTATTTTTAAATGATTAATTCACAAACGAGTCGCGACGCTAACACTAAAACAATTTTGAAGATTATAAGTAAAACCATCGAGGATTTCAACTATGCTATTTAAATGCGCGTAAATTTGTCCGAAACTGTGATTGATGTGGTTTGCGTGACTGAATCCTGGTTTAAAGAAGAAACTGTTAATGATGAATCTGCACTTGTTAATTTCAATATTTTAAGAAATGATCGATGTAACGGTTCACGGGGAGGAGGAATTGCGATTTACTTTCGTAACCACTTACAAAGTAGAGTTATATTAAAATCAAATAATAAATGTCAAGTCGAGTATATTGGCGTTGAATTCGGAGATAGGTTGCAGAAATGTCTTGTAATCTGTGTTTACAATCCCCACAGATCATTTTCGTTAGAAAATCTATTCGCGAAAGTGTCTGAGCACGCTTCGTCATATGAGCACATTCTGATGTGTGGTGATTTTAATGTAGATCTCCTTCTGCTTGATACACGCTCAAATTCATTATTAGATTTAATTTGCTCTTGTGGGTTGAATTTAGTAAATGACTTGCAGACACGATTTGCTCCTAATTGCAAACCTAGTTTTTTAGATTTGTTTTGTGTTTCAGATAAAAAATTTTCCTCGCATTTCGAACAACTTTCCTTAGCAGGAATTTCAGATCATGATATGTTATTTGCTACATATAACATTGATTTTACAAAACCACCAACCGATTCACATTTGTCTTATCGTGATTTTAAAGCAATAGATACAGGTACCCCGTTCTGTGAAGCAAGTATTTTGGATTGGACGGGATGGTGGCATTTTTCGAACATTGAAGAAAAACTTGAACATTTTAATACCCTTGTACGTTACTTACATGATAAATATGTTCCATTGAGAAAGTTAACTATCAAAGTTTCTAAAGTTCCAATTTTAAAGTTAAAATTTCTAAAGGTTTACACGTGAAGTTGAAGAAGCTATTAAAATTAGAAATAAAAACTATACCAAGTGGAAACGGGATCCTTCAACTCACAATTGGGATATATATCGGATGTCGAGAAACTTTGCTACGTGTATTTTAAATCACTCCAAGAAGGCATATTTTTGCAGCAAACTGAATATTAATCTGCCAGAAAAAGTTTTATGGAAAAATTTAAACGCGATCGGTTTTAAAAAGAGAGCTTCTGAATGTAACTTAGATTGTAATGAATTGAATGAGTTCTTCCTTCAAGCAAATACGCTTGTTGACTCTTCCGACTACACTATTAACCAACGACTTGTATATAATCACAAAAATAAATTTGATTTTAAAACTGTTTCTGAGGATGAAGTAATAAAGTCTATTTCGACCATCAAATCCAACGCTGTTGGAGGCGATGATATAAATCTGAGATTTGTTAAACTCATATTACCGTGGATAGCTTCAAGCTTGACACATATACTTAATTTTGCCATTACTTCTTCTACCTTTCCTCAGCAATGGAGGATGGCTTATGTGATTCCCATTGGAAAAAGAAACAATCCTATCCGTACTGAAGACTTTAGGCCAATAAGTATACTACCTGCCTTGTCAAAGGCCTTTGAAAAAATTATTTCGGTTCAAATAGTCCAGCATTTGAATGCACATAAACTGCTCAATGAGAATCAGTCTGGCTATAAGGCAGGCCATAGTTGTACAACTGCTATACTCAAGGTGATGGAAGACATTCGGCCAGCATATGATAACAACGAGCTAACCATTTTAACATTGTTAGACTTTTCCAAAGCTTTTGACTCTGTGAACCATAAGATTCTCCTACAAAAGCTTGAACATTATTTTGGGTTTAGTAACTGTGCAACTAAGCTAATGAGATCGTATTTAAGCGACCGATTACAAAGAGTCAATAATAAAAACGTGTTTTCTAACCAAAAAAGAACATTTTCTGGAGTTCCACAGGGGTCAATCCTGGGCCCAATTCTTTTCAGCATGTTCATAAATGACATCGTGTCCAGTTGCCAAAATACTTCAATTCACTTGTATGCGGATGATGCACAAATCTATCTATCTAGGCCGATTGGGTTGTCGGAAGACTTGATTTTTAGATTGAATGAAGATTTGAACTCAATACAACTATGGGCAGATAGTAATCTCCTTAATTTAAATGCATCCAAAACCCAAGCTCTTGCTATTTCTCGACAGCGGTACAGTATTGATTATCTTCCACCCATTGTTATGGCGGGAGTAAATATCTCGTTTGTTGGTGTTGTAAAGAGCCTTGGGTATATGATTAATAAGAATTTGAGCTGCACTGATCATGTTAACCATACCATTGGTAAAATGTACTCAGTGCTGAGAAAATTGTGGCAGACGAAGGATTTCATACCACAAGATATAAAGTTAAAACTCGTACGTTCATTAATAATTCCCCATATCTCATATGGTGAATTGGTCTATGGCAACATCGATTCTGTGTCTAAAAGAAAGCTGCAATTAGTGGTGAACAACTTGGCAAGATATGTTTACAATAAACGAAAATATGACCATATATCAGATTATGCTCTGACAATTTTTGACTGTGATCTTACAAAATATTTTAATACACGCAATCTCCTCTTCTTACTTACTTACTTACTTACTTAGGTGGCCATGACAACCCGTTGACGGGTTACGGCCGACTTCATCAGGTCTCGCCAGGCGTCTCTGCTTCGCGCGCGCCGTCTCCAATCTCTTTCACCAAGCGCGGTAAGGGCTTCCTCGGCCTGGTCAATCCATCGGAGGCATGGCCTTCCTCTTCGTCGTCGACCCTCGGCTTTCGCCTCAAACACCTTTTTCGCTGGAGCTTCTTCATCCATACGAAAGACATGACCCAGCCAACGTAGTCGCTGAATTGTTATACGCTGGACTATGTCAATGTCGTCGTAGAGCTCGTACAGTTCGTGGTATTCGAATGCGATAGTCGTCGCCAACTCGAACAGGACCAAAGATTTTGCGAAGAACTTTCCTCTCGAACACCCCAAGAGCGGCTGCATCTGCTTGCGATACCACCCATGCTTCAGCGCCATAGAGAAGCACAGGTATGATGAGCGTCTTGTAGAGTGTTAGTTTTGTCGATCGAGAGAGGGCTCTGGAACCTAATTGCTTACTTAGCCCGTAGTAGCACCTATTAGCAATTGTTGTTCTTCGCTTTATCTCCAGGCTGACATTGTTGTTGCTGTTTACGGCGGTGCCAAGGTAAGTAAACTCCTTGACAACTTCAAAGTTATATTTGCCTGCTGTAACATGGGAGCCTAGACGCCGAACTTCCCTATTTGCAGACAGCATATACTTTGTTTTGCCCTCGTTCACCGTCAAACCCACTTTGGCTGATTCCTTTTCGATAGCGGCGAAAGCAGCGGTTACATCTCTCTTGGTTCTGCCGATAATATCGATATCGTCAGCATACGCAAGGAGCTGGACACCTTTGTAGAAAATGGTGCCATTTCGATGTACACCTGCCTTTCGTAGGATCCCCTCCATGATGAAATTGAAGAGATCGCATGATAGCGGGTCGCCTTGTCTGAAACCTCGTTCGGTATTAAAGGTTTCGGAGAGGTCATTTCCTACCTTGACGGAGCTGCATGTATTGCTCAACGTCATCTTGCAGAGCCTAATCAACTTTGCAGGTATACTGAACTCAGACATTGTTGCGTACAGGCAATCCCGAATCGGGCTATCGAACGCAGCTTTGTAATCAACAAAGAGATGATGGGTGTCGATTTGGTTTTCGTGGGTTTTTTCCAGGATTTGGCGTAGTGTAAAAATCTGGTCTATGGTGGACTTGCCAGGACGAAAGCCACACTGATAAGGTCCAATCAGTGTTTTGGTATGCGGCTTCAATCTTTCACACAATATGCTCGAAAGAACCTTATATGCGATGGATATAAGACTGATACCTCGGTAGTTGGCGCAGATTGTCGGGTCTCCTTTCTTAAGTATAGGACAAAGCACACTGAGATTCCAATCGTCGGGCATGCTTTCCGCTAGCCATATTTTGCTGATGAGTTGATGCATGCACCTTATCAATTCACCGCCGCCGGTTTTAAACAATTCAGCAGCCAGGCCGTCAGCACCTGCGGCTTTGTTGTTTTTGAGTCGCTGGATAGCAACTTTAACCTCGTCATGGCTAGGTGGTGGAATTTCCACTCCATCATCGTCGATTGGTGGTGTCAGACTGCATTCTCCAAGGGCGGAATTGTTGGTATCGTCGCCTGCAAGCAGATTGGAAAAATGCTGTCTCCATAATCTCAATGCGCACTGCGTATCTGTTACCAGATCACCATTCTCATCTCTACAAGTGGATGCTCCGGGCTTGAAACCTTGGGTTAGACGCTTAACCTGCTGGTAGAATTTTCAAGCATCCTTCCTGCCCTGGTACACCTCAATTTTTTCTCGCTCACGCTTTTCCTGCTCTCTTTTTTTACGTCTGAAAAGGCATCTCTCTTCCTTCCTCTTATCGCGATAGTTTTCGTGCATGGCTCGCGTTGCAGCTGACTGCAGCGTCTTTTTATATGCGGCGTATTTTGCTGCTGTCGCGTCGCGACACTCCTGGTCATACCATTGGTTGCGAGGTTGCAGGCGCCGAAAACCAATGACTTCTTCAGCAGCAGTTCGCATGGAGTGGGATATATGCGCCCAAAGTCCGCCAGCGTCGTCGAGGCAAGAGTAAGGTTGGTTGAGCTTAACCGAGAGTTGAGCGGAGTAGGCCTCGGCGGTCCGTTGTGATAGCAGCTTATCGACATCAAGCTTTCGTTGCACACCTGTGCGTACATTCTTCGCATTGCACAATCGCATGCGGATCTTGGCTGCAACAAGATAATGGTCGGAGTCAATATTGACCGCTCGAAATGTGCGCACATCCAGTACACTTGAAGCGTGCCTTCCGTCGATCACAACATGATCAATTTGGTTTCGCGTTTTTTGATCCGGGGACAGCCAGGTTGCCTTTTGGATATCGAGGTGTTGGAATCTGGTGCTACTAACTACCATGTTTCGCGCCGCGGCGAAGTCGATCAGTCTTAGACCGTTATTCGAAGTGGTCTCGTGGAGACTGAACTGACCGACAGTGGAGCCAAAGATGCCTTCTTTTCCGACCTTCGCATTAAAATCGCCGAGAACTATTTTTACGTCGTGGGCCGGGTAGCGATCATACACGTCCTCTAGGCTCGCGTAGAAGGTGTCCTTGACAGCATCGTCCTTTTCCTCCGTCGGGGCATGTGTGCAAATAAGGCTGATGTGGAAGAATTTCGCCTTGATGCGGATTGTCGCCAGCCTTTCGTTCACAGGTGTGAACCGGGAAACAAGATGGCGTAGTTTCCGACTTACGACGAATCCGCATCCAAATTCGCGCTTCTCCGCATGGCAGCTGTAGTAGATATCGCAGTCTGCTCTCTTAGAGTAGCCATGTCCTTTCCATCGCATCTCCTGGATGGCGGTGATGTCAGCCTTAATTTTTTCGAGGGCTTCCGCCAGTTGGACAGTGGCACCTTCCCTATAAAGGGTCCGGACATTCCAGGTGCATATCCGTAAATCATTATCCGTTTTTCGTTTGCGGTGGTCGTCAACGTAGTGGGGGTTCATATCCGAGGCTGATTTTGTTTTCATTGGGAAGTAATAATGTGGTTGGGACCCAAACCCTACGCACATTCCATTTTTAAGGTCTTGAAGAGACCCCTCAAGTTTATTGTCTAGAGGAGACATCGCCGCTCAAATTGGCCGCCAAAGTTTATCGGGCGATAGTTTTTGACGTTTCCAGAAGACACCACGCGGAGGTTTTGAGTCGACTTGAGACGATTTCGACATGGATAATGCTGGCCTCGCCAAGTTGAGGCAGTCAGACACGTTGCCATGTGAAGATCGCCCCCTTTTGTATCCCTTTTATCTCCTCTTCTTTCACAAACTAATTCATACCCACTGCCCCGAATACTTGTACAGGAAACTTTGTTTTGCTGTATCTAGTCGTACACTTAATTTAATAGTACCTGAATTTAAATGTTTAATTACGTCCAGAATGTTTTTTGTTAGTGTTGTGAAACTGTGGAACATGTTACCAAGGTCCGCCAAAACCGAACGAAATAAAAGGTGCTTTAAAATGGCTGTAATCAATTTCTTACAATAAATATGAAATTTCTGTAATAATTTCAGTCTCTTCTATCCAATTCTGTCTATTTTTGTATATGAGGTTAGGTTATGTTATAGTACTTAAGTTATACCAATACCATTTTTAAGTTGTGTAGTTGATGTATCTAAAGAGCCTAAGATCAAACTGTTCAATCATAATTCTTTAAATAAATATTAAATATTGTTTTTGCTGAATTATTTTTTGCTGAATTAATTATAAATTTTAAATTATAAATATTATTATAAATTTTCTTCTGAAGATTCTGTTGGAGGTAATATTAATATTTTTAATGCGGCTTTTTTATTGAAATATATTGAATCTTGGGTTTCTATTATTTTAGGGATTGCCTCGTTCCTTGTATTTTGGGGTTCTTTAATTTTTGTATTGAAGTTTTCATTTTGCTCCTTTTTATTTGTCATTTGGCGTGTCATAACTAAAACTTTGTTTACTATTTCTGCAAGTTTTTCGTATTCAGTGATTGGACTGAGTGCGTCAGCATTTGTATTACTTTTCCCTGCTTTATATTTGATTGTATATTCGTATTCTGATAGGAGAATTCGCCATCTAGCTAATCTGGACATTGGGTCTTTTAACTTCATTAGCCATTCGAGTGGTTTGTGGTCAGTGTAGATTGTGAACTTTTTACCGTAAATATAAGGTCGGAATTGTTTTACAGCGAAGACAATTGCAAGCAATTCTTTTTCCGTGGTGCTATAGCGTGTCTCTGCATCGTTCAATGTTCTACTTGCAAAACATATTGGCTTATCTTTTCCAATTATACCTTGAGATAATACTGCGCCAAGTCCTGCATCACTCGCATCTGTCGTTACTATGAATTCTTCATCAAAGTTTGGATATGCTAATATTGGAGGGTTAATTAGTTTTTCTTTTAATTTTGAAAATGCTTCATCGCAGAATGCGTCCCAATTGAATTCAATATCTTTTTTAAGTAGTTTAGTTAATGGTTTTGCTGTACTGGAAAAATGTTCAATAAATCTTCTATAATATCCAGCGAATCCTAAAAATGATTTTATTCCTTTCACATTCTTTGGAGTTGGGTAAGTTTTAACTACTTTAATTTTTTCGGGATCTGGTTTTATACCGTTTTCAGAAATGATGTGCCCTAAATACGTTAATTCTTGTTTGAGAAAATTACATTTGTCAGGTTGTAGCTTAAGGTTGTGTTGACGCAATCGGTCAAATATTTTAATTAATTTGTTGTTATGATCCGATAAATCATAACCGTACACAACGATGTCGTCGACGTAGACAAAACATTCAAATCCCCGTAAACCCATTAGTACGTTGTTCATGAGCCTCTGAAAAGTTGCTGGAGCGTTTTTTGAACCAAATGGCATTCTGATATATTCGTAGTGCCCAAAAGGTGTGCTGAAAGCAGTTTTACATTTGTCAGATTCTTTAACGTGAATCTGATGAAAACCTTTGGATAAATCCAGAGTGCTGAAATATTTTCCTCTTCCCAACTGGTAAAGTATGTCGGTAATGTTGGGCAATGGGTATGCGTCACCGACAGTTAAGTCGTTTAATATTCGAAAATCGACTACAACTCTCCAACGATTGTAACCTTCGGAATCTGCCTTCTTTGGAACAAGTAAAAGTGGCGAGTTCCATGGACTTGAACTTGGGCGAATAATACTATCTTCTAACATTTAATTAACCTGCTTATGAATTTCTTGTCTTTGACTTTCAGGTAGTCTATATGGTTTAGCAAATAATGGAGGTTTGTTTGCTTCAGTTATAATTTCATGTTCTGAAGTTTCTGTACAAGTGAGGTGGTCTCCTTCAAAATAAAATAAATCGTTATAATTTCTACAAATTTCTAAAATTGATTTCTTTTCTTCTTTATTACAATGTGTTAGTTCGATGTTTGCTTCTATCTTTTTTAATTTGTCCTTTATTAAATCTTTTGTTTTATCTAATTTGATTTCATTGAAATTTTCTATCTTTTCCCACTCATAAACATATTGAATTTTATTTAAATTTATTTCTTTAATATCTTCTGCTGTGTTCATAAAAATAACTTTAACTTTATTTTTAATTGGGCATACCGGGGTTTCCTCCAAATATACTCCTGGGTTTATTTGTTTCTTGTGGATCACTGCGTCTTTTGAATAAGCAAAAGGGATCTCTACAAGTTGTTTGCAGCGAGGTTGTAAGGTAATGGATTGCAGCCCGTAGACATCAGGTTGAGTTGACTCAATCCTGTTTTTACAATTCCTTTCATTATCCAAGACTAATGCCTTAGTTTCCTCTTTATTTGCCTTCACATTATTTTTTATGATTTTGTTTCTACTTTGAGGTGACAATGTGATGGATTGCGGCCCGTAGACATTAGGTTGAAGATTCTCAATATGACTTATAGGCAACACATTGTTTCCCTTTTCCGTGTTTTTACAAATATCTACAATATGTGATTTTAAAATTTTATTTTTGCTTACTGCTGCGTTTGAGCAGTCTACTGGTATTTCCAGTTGTTTATTCTTGAAATCTATTTTACAGTTAAATTTTGTGAGAAAATCGCTTCCTAAAATTCCAACATAGGATAAATTGATATTTTTATTTAGAATATGAAAATTGTGACTCAGTGTTATCATCTGGTCATTATATGGAACATTTATTGTTTTTATCTGTTCACCTAATGTTTGCATTGAATTACCTGAAATGGTTGTAACTGTGTGTTTTTTTTTTTGCTTGTTAATTTATATTACTTCTGTGCCTGAATCGCCTTCTGATCACTTAGCGCAACCCGGTAGAAAGCAGAGGATGAACGTCTCTAACAGTGTCACTCCAGCAATAAAAGTAACTAATTCATCTCAAGTCTCAACACCGGTCGTGCCTCTCTTATCACCCTCTACGATATCAAGTCCTGCGGCTATAGGTGCCCCCATTCCATCAGCGGAATGTAACTTAGTTGTGGTTCCGAAACAAGAGCGTAAAATAATTTTCCTATCCCGACTTGATAAAACAACTTTGGCTGAAAATATCTTTAATTATATTACGAAAAAATTACCAGTGCTCTCCTCATCAATCTTCTGCATGAAACTTAATTCATATGCTGAACGGAATATATCATCTTTTAAGATTTACACACCTGCCGCAAACATGGACTCACTTCTTTCTAAAAAGTTCTGGCCTGATGGAATAGTAGTTCATGAATTTACTGCGCGTGAAAGATATATGAAACCTTATCCCAGGATTCCAAAAAACTATTGCAAAATACCGCACTACCAGATACGGTCAGTAACTCGGTCATTAAACCCTCTTCATCATTAATAGCTTTGTGTACTAAATCCACTGTATTAGCACTGTATTCTCCACTGTGTACAACAGTTGTATTAGCTCCACCTTCATCTTCATTAACATTACCATCCTCATCTTCATCGACATATTCATCATCATTGCCATCGTCATCAGCGTCACCATCATCGTCATCAGTTTCATAACCTTCGTCGTCATCACCACAATCTTCGTCTTTATCTTCTCTATCATTATCATCTTCTACATCTGCGTCATCATCTTCAATACCGTCAAAATCTTCAACTCAATCCCACCTTCGCCATCACCAACAGCACCATCTTCATCATCAACGTCATCGACATCATTATCATCGACATCTGCGCCGTCATCTACAATATCACTACCTTCTTCAACAACTATGAATATGCACTTGTTAATTTCAATATTTTAAGAAATGATCGATGTAACGGTTCACGGGGAGGAGGAATTGCGATTTACTTTCGTAACCACTTACAAAGTAGAGTTATATTAAAATCAAATAATAAATGTCAAGTCGAGTATATTGGCGTTGAATTCGGAGATAGGTTACAGAAATGTCTTGTAATCTGTGTTTACAATCCCCACAGATCATTTTCGTTAGAAAATCTATTCGCAAAAGTGTCTGAGCACGCTTCGTCATATGAGCACATTCTGATGTGTGGTGATTTTAATGTAGATCTCCTTCTGCTTGATACACGCTCAAATTCATTATTAGATTTAATTTGCTCTTGTGGGTTGAATTTAGTAAATGACTTGCAGACACGATTTGCTCCTAATTGCAAACCTAGTTTTTTAGATTTGTTTTGTGTTTCAGATAAAAAATTTTCCTCGCATTTCGAACAACTTTCCTTAGCAGGAATTTCAGATCATGATATGTTATTTGCTACATATAACATTGATTTTACAAAACCACCAACCGATTCACATTTGTCTTATCGTGATTTTAAAGCAATAGATACAGGTACCCTGTTCTGTGAAGCAAGTATTTTGGATTGGACGGGATGGTGGCATTTTTCGAACATTGAAGAAAAACTTGAACATTTTAATACCCTTGTACGTTACTTACATGATAAATATGTTCCTTTGAGAAAGTTAACTATCAAAATTTCTAAACTTCCATGGTTTACACGTGAAGTTGAAGAAGCTATTAAAATTAGAAATAAAAACTATACCAAGTGGAAACGGGATCCTTCAACTCACAATTGGGATATATATCAGATGTCGAGAAACTTTGCTACGTGTATTTTAAATCACTCCAAGAAGGCATATTTTTGCAGCAAACTGAATATTAATCTGCCAGAAAAAGTTTTATGGAAAAATTTAAACGCGATCGGTTTTAAAAAGAGAGCTTCTGAATGTAACTTAGATTGTAATGAATTGAATGAGTTCTTCCTTCAAGCAAATACGCTTGTTGACTCTTCCGACTACACTATTAACCAACGACTTGTATATAATCACAAAAATAAATTTGATTTTAAAACTGTTTTTGAGGATGAAGTAATAAAGTCTACTTCGACCATCAAATCCAACGCTGTTGGAGGCGATGATATAAATCTGAGATTTGTTAAATTTTTAATTATAAATGGCAAACTTAATTTTGCCATTACTTCTTCTACCTTTCCTCAGCAATGGAGGATGGCTTATGTGATTCCCATTGGAAAAAGAAACAATCCTATCCGTACTGAAGACTTTAGGCCAATAAGTATACTACCTGCCTTGTCAAAGGCCTTTGAAAAAATTATTTCGGTCCAAATAGTCCAGCATTTGAATGCACATAAACTGCTCAATGAGAATCAGTCTGGCTATAAGGCAGGCCATAGTTGTACAACTGCTATACTCAAGGTGATGGAAGACATTCGGCCAGCATATGATAACAACGAGCTAACCATTTTAACATTGTTAGACTTTTCCAAAGCTTTTGACTCTGTGAACCATAAGATTCTCCTACAAAAGCTTGAACATTATTTTGGGTTTAGTAACTGTGCAACTAAGCTAATGAGATCGTATTTAAGCGACCGATTACAAAGAGTCAATAATAAAAACGTGTTTTCTAACCAAAAAATAACATTTTCTGGAGTTCCACAGGGGTCAATCCTGGGCCCAATTCTTTTCAGCATGTTCATAAATGACATCGTGTCCAGTTGCCAAAATACTTCAATTCACTTGTATGCGGATGATGCACAAATCTATCTATCTAGGCCGATTGGGTTGTCGGAAGACTTGATTTTTAGATTGAATGAAGATTTGAACTCAATACAACTATGGGCAGATAGTAATCTCCTTAATTTAAATGCATCCAAAACCCAAGCTCTTGCTATTTCTCGACAGCGGTACAGTATTGATTATCTTCCACCCATTGTTATGGCGGGAGTAAATATCTCGTTTGTTGGTGTTGTAAAGAGCCTTGGGTATATGATTAATAAGAATTTGAGCTGCACTGATCATGTTAACCATACCATTGGTAAAATGTACTCAGTGCTGAGAAAATTGTGGCAGACGAAGGATTTCATACCACAAGATATAAAGTTAAAACTCGTACGTTCATTAATAATTCCCCATATCTCATATGGTGAATTGGTCTATGGCAACATCGATTCTGTGTCTAAAAGAAAGCTGCAATTAGTGGTGAACAACTTGGCAAGATATGTTTACAATAAACGGTAATATGACCATATATCAGATTATGCTCTGACAATTTTTGACTGTGATCTTACAAAATATTTTAATACACGCAATCTCCTCTTCTTACACAAACTAATTCATACCCACTGCCCCGAATACTTGTACAGGAAACTTTGTTTTGCTGTATCTAGTCGTACACTTAATTTAATAGTACCTGAATTTAAATGTTTAATTACGTCCAGAATGTTTTTTGTTAGTGTTGTGAAACTGTGGAACATGTTACCAAGGTCCGCCAAAACCGAACGAAATAAAAGGTGCTTTAAAATGGCTGTAATCAATTTCTTACAATAAATATGAAATTTCTGTAATAATTTCAGTCTCTTCTATCCAATTCTGTCTATTTTTGTATATGAGGTTAGGTTATGTTATAGTACTTAAGTTATACCAATACCATTTTTAAGTTGTGTAGTTGATGTATCAAAAGAGCCTAAGATCAAACTGTACAATCATAATTCTTTAAATAAATATTAAATATTATTTTTGCTGAATTATTTTTTGCTGAATTAATTATAAATTTTA
Organism: Tetanocera ferruginea; assembly: GCA_958299015.1. NCBI lineage: Eukaryota > Metazoa > Arthropoda > Insecta > Diptera > Sciomyzidae > Tetanocera > Tetanocera ferruginea. Next base: position 68,136,030 of record OY282641.1, on the reverse strand, counting down.
AATTATAAATATTATTATAAATTTTCTTCTGAAGATTCTGTTGGAGGTAATATTAATATTTTTAATGCGGCTTTTTTATTGAAATATATTGAATCTTGGGTTTCTATTATTTTAGGGATTGCCTCGTTCCTTGTATTTTGGGGTTCTTTAATTTTTGTATTGAAGTTTTCATTTTGCTCCTTTTTATTTGTCATTTGGCGTGTCATAACTAAAACTTTGTTTACTATTTCTGCAAGTTTTTCGTATTCAGTGATTGGACTGAGTGCGTCAGCATTTGTATTACTTTTCCCTGCTTTATATTTGATTGTATATTCGTATTCTGATAGGAGAATTCGCCATCTAGCTAATCTGGACATTGGGTCTTTTAACTTCATTAGCCATTCGAGTGGTTTGTGGTCAGTGTAGATTGTGAACTTTTTACCGTAAATATAAGGTCGGAATTGTTTTACAGCGAAGACAATTGCAAGCAATTCTTTTTCCGTGGTGCTATAGCGTGTCTCTGCATCGTTCAATGTTCTACTTGCAAAACATATTGGCTTATCTTTTCCAATTATACCTTGAGATAATACTGCGCCAAGTCCTGCATCACTCGCATCTGTCGTTACTATGAATTCTTCATCAAAGTTTGGATATGCTAATATTGGAGGGTTAATTAGTTTTTCTTTTAATTTTGAAAATGCTTCATCGCAGAATGCGTCCCAATTGAATTCAATATCTTTTTTAAGTAGTTTAGTTAATGGTTTTGCTGTACTGGAAAAATGTTCAATAAATCTTCTATAATATCCAGCGAATCCTAAAAATGATTTTATTCCTTTCACATTCTTTGGAGTTGGGTAAGTTTTAACTACTTTAATTTTTTCGGGATCTGGTTTTATACCGTTTTCAGAAATGATGTGCCCTAAATACGTTAATTCTTGTTTGAGAAAATTACATTTGTCAGGTTGTAGCTTAAGGTTGTGTTGACGCAATCGGTCAAATATTTTAATTAATTTGTTGTTATGATCCGATAAATCATAACCGTACACAACGATGTCGTCGACGTAGACAAAACATTCAAATCCCCGTAAACCCATTAGTACGTTGTTCATGAGCCTCTGAAAAGTTGCTGGAGCGTTTTTTGAACCAAATGGCATTCTGATATATTCGTAGTGCCCAAAAGGTGTGCTGAAAGCAGTTTTACATTTGTCAGATTCTTTAACGTGAATCTGATGAAAACCTTTGGATAAATCCAGAGTGCTGAAATATTTTCCTCTTCCCAACTGGTAAAGTATGTCGGTAATGTTGGGCAATGGGTATGCGTCACCGACAGTTAAGTCGTTTAATATTCGAAAATCGACTACAACTCTCCAACGATTGTAACCTTCGGAATCTGCCTTCTTTGGAACAAGTAAAAGTGGCGAGTTCCATGGACTTGAACTTGGGCGAATAATACTATCTTCTAACATTTAATTAACCTGCTTATGAATTTCTTGTCTTTGACTTTCAGGTAGTCTATATGGTTTAGCAAATAATGGAGGTTTGTTTGCTTCAGTTATAATTTCATGTTCTGAAGTTTCTGTACAAGTGAGGTGGTCTCCTTCAAAATAAAATAAATCGTTATAATTTCTACAAATTTCTAAAATTGATTTCTTTTCTTCTTTATTACAATGTGTTAGTTCGATGTTTGCTTCTATCTTTTTTAATTTGTCCTTTATTAAATCTTTTGTTTTATCTAATTTGATTTCATTGAAATTTTCTATCTTTTCCCACTCATAAACATATTGAATTTTATTTAAATTTATTTCTTTAATATCTTCTGTTGTGTTCATAAAAATAACTTTAACTTTATTTTTAATTGGGCATACCGGGGTTTCCTCCAAATATACTCCTGGGTTTATTTGTTTCTTGTGGATCACTGCGTCTTTTGAATAAGCAAAAGGGATCTCTACAAGTTGTTTGCAGCGAGGTTGTAAGGTAATGGATTGCAGCCCGTAGACATCAGGTTGAGTTGACTCAATCCTGTTTTTACAATTCCTTTCATTATCCAAGAATAATGCCTTAGTTTCCTCTTTATTTGCCTTCACATTATTTTTTATGATTTTGTTTCTACTTTGAGGTGACAATGTGATGGATTGCGGCCCGTAGACATTAGGTTGAAGATTCTCAATATGACTTATAGGCAACACATTGTTTCCCTTTTCCGTGTTTTTACAAATATCTACAATATGTGATTTTAAAATTTTATTTTTGCTTACTGCTGCGTTTGAGCAGTCTACTGGTATTTCCAGTTGTTTATTCTTGAAATCTATTTTACAGTTAAATTTTGTGAGAAAATCGCTTCCTAAAATTCCAACATAGGATAAATTGATATTTTTATTTAGAATATATGAAAATTGTGACTCAGTGTTATCATCTGGTCATTATATGGAACATTTATTGTTTTTATCTGTTCACCTAATGTTTGCATTGAATTACCTGAAATGGTTGTAACTGTGTGTTTTTTTTTTTTGCTTGTTAATTTATATTACTTCTGTGCCTGAATCGCCTTCTGATCACTTAGCGCAACCCGGTAGAAAGCAGAGGATGAACGTCTCTAACAGTGTCACTCCAGCAATAAAAGTAACTAATTCATCTCAAGTCTCAACACCGGTCGTGCCTCTCTTATCACCCTCTACGATATCAAGTCCTGCGGCTATAGGTGCCCCCATTCCATCAGCGGAATGTAACTTAGTTGTGGTTCCGAAACAAGAGCGTAAAATAATTTTCCTATCCCGACTTGATAAAACAACTTTGGCTGAAAATATCTTTAATTATATTACGAAAAAATTACCAGTGCTCTCCTCATCAATCTTCTGCATGAAACTTAATTCATATGCTGAACGGAATATATCATCTTTTAAGATTTACACACCTGCCGCAAACATGGACTCACTTCTTTCTAAAAAGTTCTGGCCTGATGGAATAGTAGTGCATGAATTTACTGCGCGTGAAAGATATATGAAACCTTATCCCAGGATTCCAAAAAACTATTGCAAAATACCGCACTACCAGATACGGTCAGTAACTCGGTCACTAAACCCTCTTCATCATTAATAGCTTTGTGTTCTAAGTCCACTGTATTCTCCACTGTGTACAACAGTTGTATTAGCTCCACCTTCATCTTCATTAACATTACCATCCTCATCTTCATCGACATCTTCATCATCATTGCCATCGTCATCAGCGTCACCATCATCGTCATCAGTTTCATAACCTTCGTTGTCATCACCACAATCTTCGTCTTTATCTTCTCTATCATTATCATCTTCTACATCTGCGTCATCATCTTCAATACCGTCAAAATCTTCAACTCAATCCCACCTTCGCCATCACCAACAGCACCATCTTCATCATCAAAGTCATCGACATCATTATCATCGACATCTGCGCCGTCATCTACAATATCACTACCTTCTTCAACAACTATGTCGAAATCCTTATCACCGTGAAGAAATTCAACTTCAGTTTTGTCATCGTCATTGCCAACACCAATTTATGCGATAACATCTCCACTTTCAACCTCGATTGCTGTTTCATCAAATATTAAGTATTCACTTTACTAACAAAATATTGGTGGTCTTAGATCTAAAATTAATCATTTTTTTATTTCTTCTTGTTCATTAGATTATGATTTTATATTTTTTTCTGAAACCTGGCTAACTGAACATCATTTTACCGTGGAATTGTTTAATGACTCTCTCTATAACGTCTTTCGTAAAGATCGTTGCCCAAGAACCACGGGTTTATCACGTGGGGGGGGGGGGTTTTGGTTGCCATCGAAACTTATTCTCATGTTAACAATTACAGCTTCCTCATAATAATGCTTATCAATCAGTTGTTTTCGACGTCGATCAGTTCTCGAAAACCTTTCACCTTCTCAGAATGTAGTCTTTGCTGGTGACTTCAACCTGGGAAGCATTATTTGGAAGCCGGATTATAACGAATCTTACCTTCTACCACTAAATGCTCATAGTCAGACCGAGGTTTTATTAATCGATTTTTTTAGTCAATATGATTTATTACAAATTAATAACTTTACGAATGATAATAATCGTACCCTAGATCTTATATTTGTGGATAAAAAATTTATGGCACTAATTATCATAAACCTCTTCTTTTAGAATTTTCATTTTATCAATACCAAAAACAGGTCATTAATCACAGATCAACACTTGACTTTAATAAAGCTTACTTTGGTGCAATGAATGATTATCTATCTTCAATCTCCTGGGAATTTATCTCTCGTGAAATTGACCTATCCGCGGCATATGACAGCTTTTTATCAATATTGAATCACTCAATCCGTCAATTTATTGCCTTTAGACAGTCGTTCAATAATAATAACCCTCCTTGGTTCAACAAGAGACTACGAAACTTGAAGAACAAAAAAATCAAAGCTTTAAAGCGCTTTAGACAAATGCCTTTAAATCTGAATCTAAAATCCATTTACTTGTCTCTTAATCATGAATTTAACATAGTTAACAAATTTCTTTATAATTCGTACATCTCCTCAACTGAACAATTACTCAAGGAAAATAGTAAATATTTTTGGACTTTTATCAACAAAAAAAAAAAATCAAATGGATTACCTAGCTCTATGTTTTATCTCGACTCCTCTTCGGATAATAAGAAAACTATATGTAACTTGTTTGCCAGTTATTTTATGTCTGTTTATTGCCCGGCTTCAAGTCCTGATCCGGTGTCACTTGTTAGCCCTTCTGATACAATCTTGAATCTTGGTGATCTATCTTTTTCGATTGATGATATCAAATCTGCTCTGTCTAACCTTAAAAATAGCTCAACAGCAGGCCCTGATGGTATAGCTCAAACTGTATTGAAAAACTGCGCCTTATCTCTGGCTACACTCCTTTTCTTGATATTTAGGAATTCTTTATCCGCGGGTTGCTTTCTAGACAACTGGAAACATTCTTACATCATCCCAATTCATTAATCAGGCTCTAAACAGGATATAAAAAACTAAAGGCCTATTTGTAAACTACCCTACATCCCTAAAGTCTTCGACAAAATCATTTATGAAAAAATGTCCTTTCATGTCAAAAATGTTATATCCCCTGAACAGCATGGGTTCTTATCCGGTAGATCAACATTGACTTATCTGGTACTCTTTTGCAATTTCGCTATTTCAAACTTTGAATCTGGCCTTCAAACTGACGTCATATTTACGGATTTTGCGAAGGCATTTGACAAGGTCTGTCACTAACTTTTAATTTTGAAACTTACCACCCTTGGAATTCATTCAAATCTTTTGAGATGGTTTCAATCGTACCTATCTAACCGTATACAGTCTGTATTAATAAAGGATATTTCATCAAACATCTTTGAAGTTACATCTAGTGTCCCTCAAGGAAGCCATCTAGGGCCTCTCCTGTTCCTTCTTTTTATTAATGATCTGCCCACGGTCATACGTTATTCCCAGTGCCTTCTTTTTGCGGATGACCTTAAATTATTCCGATCTATTAAATCGTACGCTGATGTAAACTTACTTCAATTAGATATTGACTCAATCTTTACCTGGTGTGAATTTAATAAATTATATCTCAACGTTTCGAAATGTCAATGTTTCACTTTATGTAGGTTATCGTCTCCTCTAATTAGCCCTTATTCTATAAATTCATGCCAACTCGAGAGGGTTACTTCAAAGAAAGAGCTTGGTATTTTATTAGACCCCTGTTTAAATTTTAAAGACCACATCAATCTTATTATCAATAAATCTCACTCCATGCTAAGTTTCTTAATAAGGAATTCTAAAAATTTTAAGGACCCCTACAACCTCAAAAGCTTATATGCATCTTTAGTTCGGCCACATTTAGAATAATGCTCTCTTTTATGGAATCCTGCTTCATCCACACAATCTCTTAGAATTGAAAGAATTCAGAAAAAATTCACGAGGTTCATGGTTTTCAAACTTAACTGGAACCTTTCTCATTCATTACCCTACACCACTAGATGCGCCCTAATTGATATTTGTTCACTTGAATCTAGACGTAAAATCCAGTCTATCACTTTTATTTGACTTAGTCCATCACCACATTCAGTGTCCTGTACTGCTTGGTTTATTAGACTTTAATACCCCATCCAGATTCCTTAGGAATCAGTTCAACTTCCGAGTTCCTTTCCATAGAGCTGCATATGCTCTTAATGAGCCAATGACTCGTTGCACCACTGAATCAAATCGAGTATTGCCTATGATTGATATCTTTGACAATATACCAAGAAATCGTTTTAAAACTAATCTTAAACTTCTCCAAATATTTCATGTCTCTTAGTGCTATTAGTTTTCAATTTGTGTTACGAATTAATTCTGTTTTGTATTTTTGTTAAAAAGCATATACTCTCATTGTTCTTAATGTTATTTGCAATTCATTTTTTGTTATCTTTAATTATTACACAAGTGGTCTATAAGAGTTATGCCTCTTTGTATTTTATATTTAAATCGCATGTTCAAATTGTTTCTCATTGTTAGTTGTTATTCATTTTATAATTTATTCTAGTTATAATAAGTAGTCTATAAGAGTTAATGTCTCTGTTTGACGATATAAATAAATAAAAAAAAAATAATTCTGTACTTTTGTTCTGTGTCTTTTAAAAGGCTTATCTGTGCGCCTGTGTCTACTAAAAGTGAAGTTATATTTTTGTCTGAAGGTTCGAGTTTAATACGAAGCACTGGCTCATCGTATCCTTCGCAATAAGGTATTATAATTGAATATGTTAATGTTGTGCTTGATGTACATCGGCTTTTATTTGCATCCGGGGCGAAGCGCCGCTGATTTCTTCCCGTGCTTTTTCGTTTCCCAATGCATGATTTACGTGGTGAGTTTGATTGGGAGGATTGTATTGACCTCTGGATTGGTTGTTTTCTCTGAACGGATTTGGATATTGTCTGAAAGCTCTATTATTTTCTAAGATTCTGTGATTTTGGTGTTCTTTATATTCTTGCCTTGACCGCAATCTACACTCTTTGTACGTATGATTCGACCGTTTGCAGTATGAAAAAAATATAGATTGTACTTCTTTCTTTACATTTGGTTGTCTGTTTTGGTAGAAATTTTGACTATTACAATTAGAGTCAACATGATTATTTTTGCGATAGCATGTATTTTCAGTGTGCCCTGACTTTTTATAATATTGGCATGTGGGTTTAAAAGGTGAGGTTTAGTATTGCGATTTAATTTTTTCCAGCCGCACTGAATGCTCCGCGGCATACATGATGGCTTTCTTCAAGTCCCGCTCATTGTGAGCTTTAAGAATTAATCTTAAATTATGATTTCACTAACCATCCACGAATATCCGTATTGCCAAGTGATCGTTCTCGCGTTTTAAATATGTGCGAACCGAAATTTCGCTAGTGCTAGAAAATGAAGCTGAATTAAGTGAATGCAGTAATTTTCCAATTCGTTCACCGAACTCCTTAACAGTCTCTCTCAAATTTTGTCTAGCTGTCATAAGTTCACTTTGGGCAGAGGCTCGCGCTTTCTCTTCTTTGAACTCATTCTCAAATCTTGTACCAAATCATTCCATTTGGTAAAAGATTTAAATTGGATGAGCTCAAAGGCTGAGCGTTCTAGCCGTGTTTTTATGACCTCTAGTATGAATTTATGTTCTGCGTCGGTCTTCGCGGGAAAAAGTTCTGCGTATATTCCCGCATGCAATAAATTTATTTAATTCGGCTGGGTTGCCGTTAAAAACCGGTACGATATTATAAATGTCGTTTAACGAAAATATAAGATCCATATTTAAATACTCAGGATCAGAATCCGAGTCAAAACAAAAAGAATTATCGAAAAATGGTAGAGAAGCAAAGTTCAGTACTACCTTAGTCGCGTGTTGACGAGTAAAAATTTTGATATATTTGTTTTTTATTATGACAGAAAAATTATTATTGTTAAAAAAAAATTGTTTTTTTTTCGCAAAAACTTTCAATTATATATTATTTAGTATTATTCTACTTTAGTATTATAAATACGTGTAATCTTGTGAAAATTTTATAAATATGTAAAAATAAATATATATATATATTATTTTTTTTTTTAATTTGCTTACTATTGTAGGACCAATTTTTCCTTTTTGTTCCTGGTGTTGTTGATGTGTTCTTGGTATTGTTGTCCTTCGTTTTGTTAGTGTTGTTGATGTTGTCCTTGGTTTTGTTAGTGTTGTTGATGCCAGGAGGCTCTTAGTAGCCCTATAGCTGGTTATCGTGGTCTTCGCTTACAGATGGGCCAGGAGACTTCACGTCTTAAAGCTGGTTATCCTGGCCTTTTTTTTACTGTTTTTTTTTTCATTCACTGCCGCTGTTATAGCCTCGGTAAGCTTTTTTTAATTATATTATTATCTTGTATTTATTAAAGGATTGTATTTCCTTTTCGTTGGTTTTTTGGGAGTTGTGTCCCTCCGCTGCCACCAATGTTGAGTTTAACGTCCGATGGTCTCCGTGCTTTCACGAGGAGAAGAGTGACCATGGACGGAAGAACCAAGAAGTTTGTTTGTTTTTTGATTTACTTTTTATTTTTATTTATTTTATTTCAACAATGGCCCGCTGTCTTAGCGTGCCTGCGACCAAAGTTGGATTTTATTTAGTATGTTATTTCTAAAAAGACCCTCTGTCTTAGCGAGGCTGCGACCAGTTTAGATGTTATAAATTACAAACTATCTCTCTTTCTTGATCGTTTCTACGCCGGTCGGTGGTTTATAAAGGAAAATCCTCAGTTTTTGAGGGCGTTTCCATATTTTAATAATTCCAATAATTTCCAATAAGTGGAAATTCAAATCGATACCAACCAATCAAAATCAATACATAAGCTACATATATCTAGGAAATGTAAATCATTATGTAAATTTACATATCGTTCTACTTCCCCTTAGTGATAAGCGATCACGTACACTTTGCATGTTATGCAGTTGCAGGCAATGCACCTTACAGTAGTAAGGTAACTAGGGTAGTAGCAGCGCAGTAACTAGGGTAGGTAAATGAACGGCCTTTGCTGACCGTGCAAGCCAATGCCGATGCACCCAAACAGTCACTCTCTTTGTTTTTGTTGTCGCCGACGTTAAAGTCGGAACCACTTGACAATAAAAACAAAGCATTGGTTTTGTTTATTTTGGTAATTTAAGCATATGCGCTTAAATTAGGTCAGTATGTTTTTTTTTTCTTGAACGCCGGCAATTTGAGTCGCTGTACTCAAATTGGGTTGTTGTCGTTCGTAGTATTTTGTTTATTTTTTATGTCGAAATGCAGATCGCTGCATTTTTGGTATCGACATCTGGTTATAATAATTATTGAGTTGTTTCTTTGGAATTGGTGTGAAGTCGGGGTGTACAAAGTGTACATGCAATGTTGTGGTATACAACAAGGGAATGTTATCGGGACCACTTTTATACGAAGTTTGAAAATCTTTTAGATAAGATAAAACTGTATTGTTGTCAACTATTGGGAGGCAAATATCCCCAGAATGAAAAGGATTGCTACCATTATCAAAAGATGACGATGAGTAAGTCGACTTGAAGAAGTCAGCAAAAAGGTTACGAATGCTATAATTATTATCAGATTCCACATTTTTGTATATCATAAAAGAAGGATAAGAATCAATCTTACGTTTTGTATTTAGAAAGCTCCAGAATGATTTTGCATCAGACTTAATGTTTAATTTTAATTTCGTTAGGTGTATGTTATAGGACTGCTTGCACAACAGCTGGCAACTATACTTAGTCAGAGTATTTCGGCCGAAATCAATCAAGCTATGTGTTTTTCGATATTTTTTATAATATTTAGATTTTAAGTTTCTTAATTTTCTAAATTCATTGGTATACCACGCAGGGCCTGACATTATAGAAGCTTTTCTTTGCGGAATAGATCTAGGGAAGCAGTCAATGAGCGTTGTATTAAACGCACTGACCGCAGCATCCAGATTCTGTGAAGATAAAATTTTGTATTAAGATGCAGTATAGATACGGTGACCAGAATTCATGAAACAAAATACGGAACCTTTTTACTTACAAATATTTTTATTCCAGCCTGTGTTGTAAATCAGTTTATGTACTTACCTAACGCATATTTATATGTTAATACGCTTACTTAAGACTTGAACTCCCTTTTTCTCAAAAGTAAAAACTTCCTCAAACAATTTAGTTTGATACATTCATCGATTATCACATTTATAAAAAAATGTATGTTCTAAATTTCTGTTAAAAAGAGACCATACAAATTAATCTTTTCTCAATATATGGGGAAGAAATAACTTTTTTTTTGTAAAAAGAGAAAAACTCAAATTTTCAATATTGATTTTATATTTAAAAAAAAAACAATATAATTCAAAAATAATTTATTTGAAGGAAATAACTTTATATCTCCAATCAATTAAAAGTTATAGCCTCGAAATTATTTTTACCATCTCACTTATTCTGCATATAATTTAAAATAGGCAAGCAAAAAATTGGTCGAATTTCGAACCCAGGCGATACTAGTTTATATTAATATGGAGAAAACCACCAGAGTTTGGTTGAACAGCGAAATTTTAAATACTGTACAATTCATTATCACATTAAGAGAAAAAAAACTTCAAACTCGCCCTGTGATCGATTTTTTTAAATGTTGCTTTATTAATGCATTGCCAACTATTTGAGAAAATGTATCTTATGATATGTTTACATTGTACATTTTTAATGAGGATCTCTTAATTTTTTTGTGTAAAGGTAGCAGTAAAAATAATGCAAAACTTGAAAAACAATTTTATACAAGTTCTTAAAAACAGTAAAACGGGACTTTTTCGGGACAAAATGGTATATACGGGACTCTTCCACGTCCCGTATTAAAAAAATAATTCACCGGGACATTTTGCTAAAACACGGGACTATCCCGGGTAATACGGGACGAATGGTCACCGTAAGTATAGATGAGCAATTTATACTCGACAAACTATTTTCTAACATAACATAGTTAGTTTTTTTAAAGTTTAATTCCATGAAAGGTTGACTAGTACGATTCTGTATAGATGGTTTAGGAAAATTAAGACTAGTTTCAATGGATGGATAATGAGAATCTTCAGGAGTGACCATAGGATCGGACCTTGACACTGAAGCAATGTTGCTTGGATAAGAATATACCAGAGAGAGAGCAAACGGTTATTCTTGTTGAAGTGAAAGTTTAGTTGGAAAAGACCTTGACTTGAAAGCTCATTTAAAAAGTAATTATCAGATGAACTTTCAGACGATGGTAAATATATTGAAAGGTTTTCAGTACAATAGTTCTAAGAAACATTGGGTAAGTTAAAGTCACCAGTTATTAAGATATGATCATTAGGATGTAGAAAAAGGAAAACTTTACTAATAGAAGCCGAATGTTTGCTATACACTTCTAAGTTAGAAAAGGGAGGTATATATGAGCATGTAATATAAAGACTCAAAGAACCGTACTCTGCATGCACACAACAGAATTCTATGTCTGCAGCTTCAAGGATAACTATTTCTTGAGAGAAATAAGTTGATTTAACCGCAGTCAGCACGCCCCCACCATTAAAGCAATTGCCAGGAATAGAGTTGCTATCTTAACGAGAAATATTAAATTTGTTACACAGATCTTCAGAATTCAAAGTGTTAGGTCTAAGCCAAGTCTCACTGAAAGCAATTATATCGTAATGAATGTTGTGACTCATAATAAATAAATAAATTAATCAGTTGAGTGTTAATATCACGAACGTTTTTACATAAGATGGGTAACTGAAGGCAGCAATCTAGTTTTTTTGGTTCATGTCGTGAACATTTAAAGTAGCAAGTGCGGTTATTGGCTGCGACCTGGGAACATATTCATATACTACAGTATATTAAGGCCAACAACTTTGATCGATAACTTTATTGTAGGCTTCAGCAGGCAAAAGTATATTCAAATATGAAGTGACGCGTTCATGAGAGAACTTGAATTTATAAACAGAAATATTTTTATTCAAAATATTCAGGTTTGTATTTAAAAAGTAAAGGATGTCATCCTGAGACTCATCAGCTGCAAATCGCGAAACAAATATAGATCTTGCAAGCGGAATAACTACAAGATTTTTTTGCACTGGCTGATTTGAGCTACTTATCGATATTAGTTTGGGTATTGCACCTCTATTACAAGTAATAGATACCGAATAACCATCACTTGATAAAACGCAAGTTTTAGCATTAGTACACAGGTTTGTGCACTAGCTAAGAAGTAGAAAAAACTTTAATGTACACAAATGTTAGAACAGCTGATAATAATAAACAAAAAAACTTGCACTCTCTGAGAACAAATGTTTTGCTAGTGCAGAAAGCAAAATAAAAAAATAGCAAATATTTATATGTTAACCAATTAGATTTTATATTAAAAGAATAATTCCAGCGCATTCACTGAATACAATTGCAGAAATCCAACGATTATCTTCAGCAAAATACAGCAAGCTAAATAAGAATTCATTTAAGAAGTTTTAACTTGTTCAAAAAATAAATTTAAAATAAAACGTAAAGAACTCGTAAGAAAAACGTAAAGAAAGAAGTAAAATACGACTTATAGCAAGTAACAAGAGTAGACTTATTATTAATTTATTAAGTACCTCGGCGTGCTGATCGACTCTCGGCTCTGTTTAAAATAGCACCTAGAGTCTGCTCACTGGACAGCAGCCACTTCATGCCTGTCACTGGCAAGAATGTTGACAAATATACGAGGGCCAAAGCAGCTCACAAGACTCTTCTTCTTAATGACGTTCGTTCGATTTTGATGTACGCATAACCGTCTGGCCTGCAAAGATTAAGGTAAAGTCCTACCACCGAGGAGTAGAGTCGGTGTATAAGCTAGGTGCTCTAAGAGTATGCTGCGCTTTCAGAACTGTGTCTGAGGATGCAGCTCGACCTCTTCGTCGAAGACCTCTTTATCGAAGAGGCCCAACCAGGAGCTAGTAGCGAGAGCGCATACTAGGGCTGTTCATGTTCGGTGTTTTCGAAGCTTCGAAGTATTCGAATATTCGAAGCTTCGAAGCAAACTTCGGTACTTCGAAGTTTTTGAGGCGAAGCTTCAAATATTTCTATTCGGATAGGAAAAACTTCGAAGAATTCAATTCTTCGAGTATTCGAATGATACCCAGTGTTGCCAAATTACACGATATATCGTATTTTGCCCGATCTGAGTCTCTGTGGACGATGTCCCGATATATGAGATAAAAACACGATCTGCAAAAAAGCAATTACGACACACGATCTAAAATACTAAATTTATTAAAACGGAATAAGTTTAACTAAAATGCGAAAGCTTTTATACACATTTCATGGAAAAATATCACAAAATGGATATTATTTTTGTTAATTTTTAATATAATATATAAAAAGATTTATATGCACTCATAAAAAATATAGCTATATATACCAATCCAAAAAATTAGTTTTCCTTTGTCGTATTTAAATCAATAGTTAGGAATAAACGAACTGATTTCAAATATATCTACTAACAATCTCTTCTATCGCCCTATAGATGGGGTATTTACATATATTATTAGTTGTACCTTGTACAGTACTACAGGGCTGTACCGCACTATAGAAACTTCAAAGTTGTACTTTGTAGTTGTACACGACGAAATACGATATGGGATAGAAAAAATCCCGATATGGCGCATTGGTTTTCTGGCAACACTGATGATACCCAGTTTGATATAACAAATAACAACCACTTGCAGATAATCGGCTAAAATTTCGGATGTGTGTCTTTCTTCTACTTCCTGCGTACTAAGCGTCAATATCTGCGGCTGCCATTGATCGTCAATTAAATGTGCATTCACATTAAGAAGACCATCCATGGCGCGAGAGGTCCAGCAGTCTGTATCCAATGCAATAAATTCGAATTTCTGCAATATTGCAACTATTTTGCATTTTATTCCATCCTCGAGCACGCGCAGACGCTATAAGATTGTCTCATTCGAAGGGCATGTAAGACCAGGTTCGACAACATACATGAATTCCTTAAATTCGCGGCTGGTCGTAAAGTTGAATGGCAGCCGACGGCAGGCTTCTAACTTTGTACATGCTTGTACAATTTTCTCGCTACGGTCTCGACTAATTGTTCTTCTGGAAAAATTTAATGCATCTTTAGATCCGCACGAAGTGAACTCGTGGACCCATGCGACTACAATACTCGCTCGCATAGATTGCAAATCGTTGATTGAGCATCAGAACTTTTAGTTTAAATGCTCCACACCCAGGATCTCATGTTTTTTTTTTTATATCGAAGTGTATCACACAGGCACAAAAAATTTTGAAATATTTTGAGTAAAAACTTCGAATTTTTTATGTTGAACGAATAGTCAAGCTTCGAAGCTTCGTAAATCCGAAGTTTTTTTCCTCTTCGAAGTTTTGAAACGAAGCTTCGAACTTCGAAGCTTCGAATACTTCGAAGTTCAAAAACTTCGAATAAGAGTCATAGCCCTAGCGCATACTCTCGTAAAAAACTAGCTCGTAAAAGAAGTATGACTCAGTGGCACGTTGGGATAAATCGGGTTAGGAGCGCTGAACCCATCCCTTACTTATCCGTGCAGTGTGGTAGAAGTCATTAGTCATAGTAACTTTCGAAGGTTCCCCCTTCGCGAATAAAACAAAAAAAAAACCAAAACAAACCAACAACGCTTATTAATTACATTTTATGGATTAATATGTCTAATAATCTTTCTAATATATGTAAAACAAAGCATTAGGTCACGGTTTAAATTCAATTTATTAGTAAATTTAAATAGTTTATTTTGTAAATTAATACTGCGACTGAACACTGCTGACTACTTATGACGACTGCCTACTGCCTGCGTTTACTAATGCGTTTACTAATGCGTTTACCAACTCCACTTACCGCTGTTGAGTACTGACAGTGCTCTCTTTTACATTCGGTCATCCTGATCCAGATGATATCTGCTCCTCATTTGTTTCGAGATACTTCCACAGTGTTAAATTATCGTACTTGGTTAATGTTATGTTTGGACTAGGGATTCCCGGGTTTTTGGGATCACGGACTTTTTCCAGTCACGAAAGCCCCGGGATTTTTAGTCCTGAAATCCCGGGATTTTCGGGATCCTGGAATTGCCTTTAAACTTCTGGATTTGGTTGATTTTTTCGAACTTTTCCATAAATTTTGATAAAATAAAAGAATTTATACAACTATTCATTTCAACTATTCATTTGCTTGCAACTCAATTCGAGTATTGGCAATTAAAAATACTAGTAGCAACATGCAGCACTTAATTTGCCATTCGAGTAACACCTGTTTACAAGACTGTTTGTTTGTGCCTGCTGGCTGGTTAAAAAGGGATTGTTTACTGTTTTGCAAAAATGACTGGTAATTATGAATATATTTTGTTCAATACGATGATTCTTTATTTTTGGTCTTTATTTTCACAGATTTCACTGAAAGAGACGAGTATATTCTGTACAAATGCGTTTTTTTATTTCTTTGGTCAATTTGTTTTTTGAAAATAATATCTTTACTTTCGAACCTAACATATGAATTTATTTATTTATTAAAAAAATTTGTTTTTTCTCTGTTTTCCAAATCCAAGGACTAATCGCGGAATCCCAGGAGTCCTAACTAAGAATCCCGAAAACCCAAAATTTGAAATCAGTCCCGGGACTGGAATTCCTAGTTTGGATCTTTAACTTGTGCCACTTTTCTGACTTCAAAGCGTCCGTTGCGTTTCACTTTTGTTATTTTGTAAGGACCCAGATATGTACTTGCCAGCTTTTTGCCTACCACGAACTGCGCGCGTTTTATTGCAACCAAGACACCCTCTTTGTAGCCAAACTCTGGCTTACGCTAACGGTCGTAATTCTTTTGTAGAGCTTCTCGCTATCAAAAATATTAATTAGTTCTTGATCTAGCAGCGCAACAACTTTGTTGCTTACTTTGTTCTGAATCTTCACTCCAAAAAGCACCTCGAACGGTGACTTCTTCGTGGAACAGTGGATGTAGCAGTTACTAGCTCTCTGTACTTGTGCGACAAATTTAAACCATTTTGAAGTGTCTTCGGCAGACAGCTTGTAAATGATTGACACAACCAAGCGATTGACACGTTCTACCTGTCCGTTTGCTCTCGCTACGCCAGTCGTCGCGACGCGTCATCTAAATGTGTTCAATCCCGTTTTTCTTCACGAATTCCTCAAATGCTCCACTTGTGAAGCCAGTTCCGCAGTCGCTGATAATTCGAAAAGGGTTTCCAAAAATATTCGTCCATTCTTCCAGCTTTTTTAAGACCTCATCGCAGATTGTAGACTTAGTTGTGAACAGCCACACAAATTTCGAGAAGCCATCCACCATAGCCAAAATATATTTATACTGCTTCGTTGTGCTGTCCATAAGACCCAAATGATCAATGTGCAGTGTGCAATGGCTTGTCGCCCTTCTCAACACAGTGTAGCATACCTTCTTGCATACCAAATTTTTTGTAAATCATGATGCACCTAATGCAGTTATTGACGAGGTCTGCGACTTTCCGTCCAAGTACGGTATCCAAAACTGTTGTTGTATCGCGTGCATAGTTTTCTGCCAATATTATGTGCATCCATAATTACTTCATGTTCCATCGATTTTGGCACTACTAGTAGGTCGTTGCCTTCAACGTTTTTGTAAACAATTTCACCCTTTTACTTAAATCCTTCATAAGGTCGATTCTTTAAATTTTCTATTACAGCAACGATGTGTGAGTCTTTTTGCTGTGCGATTTTAACTCGAACTTTTGACGGATATCGACTAAGGCAATCAACATGCCTCATTTTCTGCCCATCCCTGTGTTGCACTTGGAAATCAAAATCTTAGGGCGTGTGCCAATAGGCTACTTTTACTACTGCCGTTGTAAATTTCGATAGTTTTGAGGTGAATTTCATGTTTCAAAATTTGTACTAGCCCCTAGGGATACTATAAATATTGACAAATGTAAAATTTGAAAGCATTCGAAAAATAATCAAAAAATTTCAGTTGGGATTTTTCAGTCGACAAAAACATACAAATTATAAATAAACAACGCAATTTTTGATCAACTAAGCTTTGGCTAATTATGCAATTCTCAACCATTTAACCATCACGGAATATAGAATTTGCTGAAGTTTCCAAGCTTTCAGCATAAGGTTGCGGCCAGATGCAGACAGGTAGGCTGGCAAGCCATGCGTGCAAACGAGATGCAAATAGCTATCTATATCGCTTGTTCCCACACATTTCTGCCCGCCTGTCTGCATCTGGATTTACTCTGGCCGCAGCCTAAGGCATATCTACCTGAAAATATAGCAACCTTAATAATTTACAACATATTAGAGCATGAGACGGTAGAGGAATTTCTCGCTATGGTGCTGGGTGTCTCCGTTAGTGATTTTCATTCCGAATAAACGTCTTTTATTACATAAATACTTCATAGCTTGTGCTTATTCAAGTTTGTAATATTTTGTAAAATAAATATAACAGAACATACAAATCTAGAAAAATTTTCAATTTGTCAAAATTTCATCTTTCGAATAGGCACAGTAAAAATGTAATTTTTTTCCCCCACGGTGTAAATTTCTCCCCTGTACTTCACCTCGTAATAAAAGTAGCCAATTGGCACAAGCCCTTAGAAATAGAAAATTCATTGGGCTACTGTAATGAGCCAAGCTAGGGTGGAAATGCAACATTTTAGGCGGTTGACACGGTGGCATATGCACTCCACTTGCTCAAAACATAAATTTTCGTATCAAAAATTAATTAAAAAAAACAGAAAAGAAAGAAAAAAACCATATAGAACATAAATAGTAGAAATTGAAAGAAAAGAACAAGAGAGAAAAATAGAAAGATAAAAAGAAACCTAAATAAAACAACCCTAAGGGCCGTTTTATTCACTTTTATAATTTAAGATTTAAGAATAACTTTGGGATTTTTCGGCGTTTCTAACTTTATTCATTTTATTCACTTCAAATTGTCAAACATAACTTTAGAAAATCAAGTTTATGCATAACTTTTGTTTGATAACTGGCGTCAACTTGTGATTTTTTAACTTCCAAAAATATGAGCAGTTATGAGTTCTAACTTGGGATATTCGGAATAACTTTTGTTTTTTGTTTCAATCACAAACAGTTTCGTTTGTATGAACGAGTTAAAGAAATTGTAGCTGTTATGACTAGAGGGCGGATTTTTATGCAAAACTGTATCCAAGAAATATGCAACTTTATAACTAATCATGCTTATTCTAGATCTTTAGTACATCAATTTTTAAAATACTTTTGAGTTGATCTTATGGCAAATTAACACTAAAAACGTAGCAGTTTTTATAAAGGTACTCTTCGATTTAAAGAAGTTAAAAGTTAACATATTAATTTTTCGTCAAATGGTTAATAAATTCAACATTAGTAAGCTTATAAAAGTTTATAAAGAAAGATGTTATGGAGGAACAAATGTATCGGTTTTTTAACAAGTGCATTAGCTAAAACCATCAGAATCGAATGAAATAAGATCTCTAAAATATACGATCCAATCCCGCTTACAAAATATTCATGAATCATATACATACTTATGAAGTGCTTACTAAATTCTACGTAAATATAGTAAACTTGGTTACCAGATGCAGTCAATAATGCAAAATCAACAAGAATAGGCACAGTGTATCTAACATTTAAAAACCATGTTGACGAGTTGTAAGACTTTCCTAAAAGTGAATGTTTACCCGAACATATACGATTTTTTAAAAGAGTTTTGCTCCCGATGAAAGCTTGGCCTCATGAATAGCCCTCTTGTTAATGACATTATTATTATATGACAAAACAGTGCAAAATAACTTTCAGTATATTATGTGTTAAATAATTTATTAAATAATTTATTGAATAATTAAAATACAGATTAACTGACATTTCATTGCAGTCCACCTTAAGAGTGGTGATATCAAATTGTTACATAATCTCCCTGAGTCACTACAGCCGCTTTTGGTTCTTAGCTATTGCAAGAGTCAAATTCTGTTTAAGGTCCGGTCCAATTACTTTTAAAAACCATTATTTGTTGGTGATAAAGCTGTTGCTGATAAAGCTGCAAAATTTATGAACGAAATCCATCTATTGATTGGTGTACAAGCATCAATTTCTTTAAGTTTATGACAGGACCAAGTTGCCATTGTGCATGTTGTTATTGCTCTGTGGTTCATACATTGCTATTTTTGTTTTGATCACCATTAAATTGATAACTATTTTATTTGTTTTAAATGAATTTTATTCGCATATTTGTGTGCTTCTACATTCCATTTGAAACTTGAATATTTCAAATTAATTTCTCAAGTTATGATTGTCAAATATCATTAATTTCCTTGGGATTTTTTCATAACTTGAATATTTATAACTTGTCTTAACTTCTACTCAGAAAGCGTCAGCTTGATATATACAAAACTGAATAAAATCAAATTTTAACTTGAGAAATTAAAATATAAAACTTCGAAAGTTGTACAAAAAGTCAAGTTAACAAAAGTTATTGAAACTTCTCAAGTTTGCTCAAGTTATAAAAAGTGAATAAAACGGCCCTAAGTCCTCTGTCCGTCAGGAGTTATCCCACCCTTCATCTGCACCCAATCTGGTATGCAGCCGTTAACCACAAAATTACTCCAGATTTTTTTCTTGTGATTCCCAATCAATTACCCATTACCCGTCAGAATTACATAGCAATTGTTCTTACCCAGGAACTACCAACTTTCCACACCAGCCAACAAAAGATTTAGCAACTCATTTTTTCAAGTTGAAATCTTAAGTATAACGAAACCGGCATAAAATAAATAAGTTATTCGCTTCAATGCATAGATTAGGCTTGGTCGATTTGTAGGGAGGCAAAAAAATCGCCCATTGCTCTGTGAAAATCGTATTCTAGGGATCAAAATAAGAAACTTTGCCGAAGGAACCATACCTATAAAACCTGGGGACAAGAATTCTGATATCCCCCAATTTGGGTCGAACTTTTGGGTAGGGGCAAATTTTGAAAAATCCCACTTTGACCAATTTACAGTGTTCCAATCGAGTCCAAATGTATGACCGACCCCCACTAACTTTGGAGGCCCGACCCACCCATGCAAGTGGCACACCCCTGGAACACCCCTGGGGGTTCCCCATACAAACATTTAAAAAATCGCCAGTTTTGGCACTTTACATGGAAAAATCAGTGAAATGCCTATGTTTTTTTCTTTTTGGAGTGTTTTTCTCTTTAGAAATTTATTCAACCCTTTTAAAAAATAAAGGTATCACTGTGACACAATTGCAAATCGGAAAATTGCTTGTGTGTGTTTTTTAAGGCACCACAAGACACAGCTGCATGTCGTAAACTTACTTGTGTAGTTTTTTATAGCACCTACTTAAGAAATGAAGGTGGTTTTTACAACCCTTTTGTGGGTATTTTATGGCACCTTCTTAAGAAATGCGCGTTTTAAGCAACCATTTTAACAATTAAGGTATCACTGGAATACACCGCAACCCTTTTAAAAAATTAAGGTATCACTGTGACACAATTGCAGATCCTAAAATTGCTTGTGTGCGTTTTTAAGCCACCACAAGACACAGCAGGTAGAATTGAAATTACCATTTCATTCTTATTACCTCGTCTCGTAGACCATATATAACGCAACAGTTTTTGTGAATGCATTAAGTCGTTATGAAGAACTCAAAGTGTGAAGTGCTAATTGCAGATAAAAAAATATTTTAAAAAAAAATAATAAGTGAAGTTGACCATTCCAAATCAAAAAGTGTAGAATGAATCCACCATCCTCTACACCGCAAGATGAAGCAACAACAACTATAGAAAACCCAATGAGTCATATACCCAAGCACGATGTTACTGTTTTTGGTGTGTCTACTGATTTGACTGATCTTAATTTACCAACTCATCTGGATATCTTGAGATATTATTTTTACTTAAGCGAACGTGCTTAAACAGAACAAAAAAAGTTTTCCCATAAATCATTCACTATTCAAGTACAAGATAAGTTGAATGGAATTTGGGAAAAACTTGGTATGGAAATAATGCTGAAAAAAGTGTATTTAATAAATTTAATAAATTGTTTGACAAGTATCAAGATCATATCAAGAGAAGAAACAAAACCCAACAATTTACAGAGTATGTAAAATCTCTGGAAACAATTTTTTACATTGGAACATGTAAATGCGATTTGAAGGCAGCTCCATGTGCATGCGGCTGGGTTCCCGAACGCCTCAAAGAGTTCATGTACGATCAACATAATCAGAGAAGACTAACAATGGATGCAGTTGTGATGGAAACTGAAGAGCAAGGAGCAACGTCTATGTCATCAATGCCAACATACCAAGATCCCGATGATTCAACATACGCACCGCCACCGGTTTAAGAAGATATGTATAGAAGCACAAGTTCACAATACACAGAGATACGATTGTTTTAACTTTGCCTTGGTATGTGACAGATTTGGTGTGCCTGAGAGAGTAGCATCGACATTGGGAACCGCTCTTTTCCAAGATTTTAAAATGAAAGGTAAGCATGGCAATCCTCTCATCATGGATAAATCGAAAGTTCGCAGAGAAAAAGAGAAATGCAGACAAGAAGTGGTTCGCTCATACCAATTGGTTGGATCATACCAATTTGTAAGCGTTTTCATTCGAAGGCAGAAAAGATGATACTTTAACGACAGCTAAAGTTGATGAGAAGTATCATACTAGGATGGTAAAAGAACCTCATCTTGTTATTTTGAGAGAACCCAATTCTGAATTGATTGGTTACGTAAGACTGGAACATGAAACCGCTGAATACAAAACAACCAAATTAAATGATTTTTTCAACGATAAAAATATATCACTGGATGCATTAATTGCAATATGCACTGACGGTTAGCCAACAAACACTGGCCCACACGGTGGAATTATACGACGATTCGAATTGCTGTTAAAAAGACCATTGCATTGGCTCGTTTGACTTCTACACTTCATTGAACTTCCTTTTCGGCATTTGTTTGAAGCTTTGGATAAATCAACCAGCACTGGACCAAGATCGGCAACCGGAAAACTGAGCCGTCAAATCAAAACTTGTGAAACTTTTCCGGTAAGTTATTGCTATCACTCATTTATTATAATTGCCAACCATTTTTACTTATTTTATTATTATACATTTTCAGGTGGTGGACGGCTTCCAGAAAATTGAGTTGCAAAATATGCCCCCGCTCCAGAAAAAAATTGAATTTTCCACCGATTTGAAGTACTTATACGACTTATACGACATGCAATTTCTAGCGGCGTGGTTTCGGTGAATCTGGCTAACATCAAACCAGGGAAAATTGTACATTCTCGGTGGCTCACCAAGGCCGCTAGATTATTACGAGCATATGTGACAACGGAAAATCCAGATGCAAATTTAAGAATTCTGGTTGAATTTATAATTTAATGTTATGTGCCAATGAACTTAAATATCAAGTATTACAGCTCTTTTGTGTACGGCAGTGCATTATTTTTCAACTTCATTAGTTGGTCACGATTTCTAGAACCTCGTTTACGCAAAATTGTCAATCAAGTAATTACAGATAATTCATATTATGCGCATTCGGAAAATATCTTGTTATCAATGTTGTTTGATGATAGCAAAGAAAAACGCGACTGTGCTATCAACATAATTCTACGCTATCGAACAGATGTTGACGAACCAACGCAACTTAGAGCTTATAAAAAACCAGATATAAAGTTTAACTGCACAAGTTACACGGAAATGATCAATATGAATGACATAAATAACGTATTTGAACCACCATTCACGCGAAGCATTCCGTACGATACATTGAAAGAATATTTAAATCAAGATGATCCACCGTTTAATGATCCAAAAATTCCATCACACATACAAGGAACGGAACGACATGTTCAATTGCTAGCTAGCGTTTCCAAACGGCTTATACCGGAAAATGTAGAGGCTGTTATGGCGACGACATTAGAGAGCCGTGCGAAATTGCCCAGACTTGAAAGTAAAAAAGACTTCAAACAATAATTTTTGTAGTTTCTTTTCTATAACTAACTTAAATTAATTTTTTCATTTACATATGTTCTGACTAAATAAATTTCAAAAGGGAAAAAATAGATATTATTACAAATAAATAATAAATATTATTATAAATAAATAAATAAAAATAAAGAAAAAACATAGCCATTTCGCTGATTTTTTCATGTAAAGGCCAAAAATGGTGATTTTTTAAATGTTTGTATGGGGAACCCCACAGGGGTTCCAGGGTGTGTGCCACTAGCATGGGTGGGTCGGGCCTTCAAAGTTAGTGGGGGTCGGTCATACATTTGGATTCGATTGGAGCACTCTAAATGGGTCAAAGTGGGATTTTTCAAAATTTGCCCCTACCCAAAAGTTCGACCCAAATTGGGGGACATCAGAATTCGTTTTAGAGGTATGGTTCCTTCGGCAAAGTGTTTTATTTTGATCCCTAGAATACGATTTTCACAGAGCATTGAGCGATTTTTAAATCGACCCGCCCTAGTATACATATATATATTTATAATTTGGTGTTTTTATTTAATAAAATATCAATATTAAAAAATCAAGTTAAATCTTATTGATATAACAAAAGTGTTAAGACGAACTGCTTTTATAAAAAAATTACATTTAAGTAAAATGCATTTTTTTATAAAGTTCTCACTCATCATTTTCACTGCATACCGATGATGGCGCCAGCATTCGTGTTGCGAGTTGGTGTTGCCTGCTTAGGTGCATTAGTAATGTTTTTTTTTCTATTATTCTTTCTTATAAAGGCAGTTTTTTTTTTTTAACTACTTTTACTGATTAAAACTAATTAGAACTTAATTTAAAATTAATTATAAAAACAACTAAACTTTATAAAAAAAGAAACAGTTTCTATAGTATCGTAAGTGTATACGTAGAATTCCGTTTAAGTTGTAACCTCTTTTACTTAGTCTCTTTGGTCCGATTGTTTTGTCCATTTTGCACGTATTTTTATTGATCTTCCGAAAATTAACAAATAAATGAATAACACTCAATTATGGACTACTTATCGAGGCCTTTATTACTAACTTATATATAAAAAAAGAAACAGTTTCGATAGTATCGTAAGTGTAGACGTAGAATTCCGTTTAAGTTGTAACCTCTTTTACTTTTTCTCTTTGGTCCGATTGTTTTGTCCATTTTGCACGTATTTTTATTGATCTTCCGAAAACTAACAAATAAATGAATAACACTCAATTAAAGACTACTTATCGAGGACAAAACAAAGAAAAAGTAAAAATGTAAGTATGATTAAATGAGCAAGCAAAAAGAAACAAGCAAAATTTCAAATTTTTTCGATAATTTCGTTAAGTTTGATAGGTTGAGTTCATTGACTTAGTTAAAAAGAAGGCGAAGCAAATGCACTTTCTATTGGTGCCACTTTCGTCTCTGCCCGATACATAGTTTGCGACTTATAGTCAGTTGAACTACTAATTTAAAATTAAAATTAAGACCCCGATTTTTAAAAAATCGTATGGTGTCTTTATTTCACGCTGAGCACATGTCCTTTCCTCTACTCTCTGTCTGATATTTAGTTTGCGAGCTACATTTTCGTCTCTGTTCGATGTAAAGTTTGCGAACTACACTCGCTAATGCTAGTGGGATGTGGAATCCAAATTAATTTGCATTAAAAACAAAAATTAAAATTTTACGCCATCTATTGGGTAAAACCATTAAACGAAATATGATCCAACTCGTTTTTTTCATAAGAGTTAAATCTAACCATACATAAACACAATGCTTACATTGCTGTCAAAGCGATCCAATCAGTTCCTGCAAAACAAAAGCAATACAAGCATAAACAACGAAAGAAAGACATAGAAAGCAGCAGACACATTATAAGCAGCTGATGATTGATTTTCTTATATAAAAACATGCATTTTTCTTCTTATATTTTTCTATTTTGTGGATTTAATATAAAAGTGACAAAATCCAAAATAAGATATTCATTCAGCGCAGGATATATCTGATATTTTAATATATATATTATCTTTGAACAATGAGTATTAAAGACTGTAGGTATACCCTAAAGTATTCGTCAAAAAGTTGCCTAATGACCTTGAAAAAATCTGTTAAAATTACCCCATACAAACTGCGCTGTAAGACGTAATTCTACATCAAAAAAGAATGCATTAAAAAAAGGTTAATTCATGTCGAAATTTGCATAAAGAAAATGAAGAAAAGAAAAAAAAAACCAATGACAAATTGATATGAAATAAAAAAACTGAACTTAATACTAGTTAAAAATTTAAATTTTCAATAGAGCATTGAGATTAATATTGAAATCTGTTCTAAAACCATGTATGCTGATTCAATTAATTTTTTTCATTTCTTATGTACTATTTCGTATGTAGGCCTTAGGCTTTTGATTTCCATAAAGCTGTTTCCTATTTACTAGCTGCGAGCTGGACTCTCAGGTCATTGACCTGTATAAAATTAAGCAGCTCTTTCCAGCGGCAATCAGCTGTTCGTACAATATCTTAAACCCGCTCGGAGATTGAGAGTTTCTTCCTCTGCAAATTTTGACACCCTCAAACGAAGTTTGTTCATAAAAAATATCTAAAATATTTTTACTTTAAAATCTTAGTTCCTAAATATGCTCCTACCGCCAGGCAAGGACCTAATTAAAATAACAGGTTTATAAAATTCTAATGACACACTTGACAAAAACTTTTCTTACCTAAGATGCTAGACAGCATGTATATGTATATACATATATAACGACTTTGATATATAATAATTTGCTGCTGTTCCGGTTTTGTGAAGACAAAAAAAACACAGCAATCGATATCTATACAAATACATACATGCTTAAATACCACAAAAACACCCAATCGAACACTCTACTTACAAAAAAATCCTTTGCATTGTACTGCCACAATATCCCTAGCCCTTGGAGATTACTGGCACAAATAACACTGGTTTACAGCCAATATGTACTTTGAATGCCACTATTCTTTTCTCATGTAAAATCGGTCGCTAACTTTGAATCCCACTTTGTTCTACTTGAGGAGGTGGCAAAATGCTTGCGTGATGCTAAACTCACCATCAATATTGACAAGAGCAAATTTTGTTATCGAGAAGTTAGGTACTTAGGTTATGTTGTCGGAGATGTGTGCATTCGCACCGATCTGAAAAAGGTTGCAGCTATGGATGAATTTCCAGAGCCGAAGTCACCTAGGCAGCTGAGACGATTTCTTGGCATGGCAGGGTGGTACCGAAGATTTATAAAAGACTATGCGACGATAGCTGGACCACTCCATGACTGCCTTACAAAAGACCAAATTAAAAACTTTACTATGTCCGAGGAAGCTTAGATGGCATTCGAAAAATTAAAGCAAAGTTTGGTTACCGCACCGCTGTTGACTAATCCTGACTTAAGCAAACATTTTTATATTCAATGTGACGATTCGACGCAAGAAGTGGGTGTGCTCTTCCAGATGGATGATGAGGGCAACGATCGTCCGATAGCATACATGTCTTCAAAACTAAATAAAGCTCAGAGAAACTACAGTGTTACTGAACTTGGATATTATGCAGCGATATTAAGCGTGGAAAGATTCCGTCTTTATGTGGAATGTGTTTACCTTTTACTAAAATTACGGATCACGCGAGCCTGAAGTGGCTTATAGGACAGAAAGACTTATCTGAAAGATTAGCTAGATGGAATTTAAAACTTCAGGCTTACCATTTTGACATTGAACATCGTAAAGGTGCTCAAAATGTGGTACCGGAATCGTTATCTCGTATATGTATGGAAGAGGTGAGCCTTTTTGGTAGGTACTTAGATATAGATCTTAAGTCCCCTTATTTTTCCTCTGATAGACTGCCAGATGTGTGTGTATCAGATGGGTTTGTGTACAAGCGTACAGAAATTAGTACAGGAGATGCACTGGAAGAGGACCATGCGTGGAAAATTTGGGTTCCAGCTGAAATGCGTAGCAAGTTGCTGGACGCTGCGCACTTTTCACCGTCGGCGGGTCATGGCGGTATTCATAAGACTTTGTCGAGGCTGTGCGAAAAGTATTTTTGGCCTGGAATGGTGACCGAGGTACAAAAATTGATAAAGATTTGTGAAACCTGTAAGACGAGCAAAAATTCAAATCTCACTCATCGACCACCGATGGGTGATCAGCAAA
Source organism: Tetanocera ferruginea (assembly GCA_958299015.1). Lineage (NCBI taxonomy): Eukaryota > Metazoa > Arthropoda > Insecta > Diptera > Sciomyzidae > Tetanocera > Tetanocera ferruginea. The sequence continues at coordinate 68,108,868 of OY282641.1, read as the reverse complement.
TCACTGAACGTCCTTTTCAACGTCTTTGAAACGACTTCATGGGACCTTATCCACGATTAAATTACGGAAATGCGTTTTTCTTTATATGTTTAGACCATTTTACGAAATTTGTTTATTTCGTTTTTGTTAGGGTATGGTGTCAGGAATGTGAAGACTCGGTTCTATATTCACCGCAAGCAAATGCATCTGAGCGTGTAAACCGATCAGTTCTACAAATGATTCGAGCATTTGTAGGAGAGAATCAAAAGAATTGGGACAAACATGTCAGTGATGCAGCGTTTGCCCTGCGAAGTGTAGTACATAGCTCAATAGGAATAGAATCGTATTAAGCAGCATTTGGAAATCATATGATGCAACACGGGGCATCATATGAAGTAATGTGGCGGCTGCATGCAATTAGAAATGGGGATTTAGTTGTGAACACTTTGGCTGATAAGCAGCAGCTCTTAAGGGAGAAGGTGTTCAATGAAACAAACGCTTGAAATAAAAAAAGCAGTATTTTGGATTTTGAAAAATGTATTTTCAGGTAAACTGCACACAAATGGAGAAATAAAATAAGAGCCAAACTTTATTAAACAAAGAAAAATGTCCAAAATATATGACAGCCGTGCATACCTTTCCAACGATATCTTGATAACGACGATCGTATAAGAAATAATAAAGTTATTTGAATTTTTGTGAAAATACTCTAAGAAAAAATGCGTGAAAACATCATTATACTTAATCCAATTGCAAATATTTTCAAATTTTTGATGCAGATTGAACGAAATTTTTCAGGCCTATAATTTGAGACAGTTTATTTGCTTACAACTATTACACTAGTTAAAATATATACAGTAAACATGATTTTTGGAGGTTTTTGCAAAATGGTTTAGATCACTGACGGATTTCGGCATAGCCAAAATATTTTGGGAATCATCATAAAATACATCAAGGTTCATTATAGGATGGGTACAAATGAAACTTTTTTTTTCAAGGCACCTTAATGTATATACATATACATACTGTCTAGCATCTTAGGTAAGAAAAGTTTTTGTCAAGTGTGTCATTAGAATTTTATAAACCTGTTATTTTAATTAGGTCCTTGCCTGGCGGGAGGAGCATATTTAGGAACTAAGATTTTAAAGTAAAAATATTTTGGATATTTTTTATGAACAAACTTCGTGTGAGGGTGTCAAAATTTGCAGAGGAAGAAACTCTCAATCTCCGAGCGAGTTTAAGATATTGTACGAACAGCTGATTGCCGCTGGAAAGAGCTGCTTAATTTTATACAGGTCAATGACCTGAGAGTCCAGCTCGCAGCTAGTAAATAGGAAACAGCTTTATGGAAATCAAAAGCCTAAGGCCTACATACGAAATAGTACATAAGAAATGAAAAAAATTAATTGAATCAGCATACATGGTGTTAGAACAGATTTCAATATTAATCTCAATGCTCTATTGAAAATTTAAATTTTTAACTAGTATTAAGTTCAGTTTTTTTATTTCATATCAATTTGTCATTGGTTGTTTTTTTCTTTTCTTCATTTTCTTTATGCAAATTTCGACATGAATTAACCTTTTTTTAATGCATTCTTTTTTGATGTAGAATTACGTCTTACAGCGCAGTTTGTATGGGGTAATTTTAACAGATTTTTTCAAGGTCATTAGGCAACTTTTTGACGAATACTTTAGGGTATACCTACAGTCTTTAATACTCATTGTTCAAAGATAATATATATATTAAAATATCAGATATATCCTGCGCTGAATGAATATCTAATTTTGGATTTTGTCACTTTTATATTAAATTCACAAAATAGTAAAATATAAGAAGAAAAATTCATGTTTTTACATAAGAAAATCAATCATCAGCTGCTTATAATGTGTCTGCTGCTTTCTGTATTGATTGATTGATGACCCTCTTGTACTATCATTCGATGTCTCTATTCCCTAGGTCTCGGTATCGGTGGGCGTGTTTGACGTGATTCCGCCTGAATACCTTCGAAATATTCTGCGAGCCTAATCAAGTCATTCAGGTTTTCGAAATCCCTGCGCTTCACATACAACCTATACTCTTGGTGGCAATTTCGGTATAGTCTATCGAGTTGTTGTTCCTCCGAGTACTTCGCATGTCGCATCAAGTTTTGGAGGGAGATTAAGTAGTCCTTGAATGGCTCCCTGGGATGTTGGTGACGTTGGCGGATTTCATCTTCCAGCTGTTCAAAATATCTTATAGGCAAGAAGAAATCATCTTTTAAAGTACTCCAATTACGCCACTGTCGATTGTTGTTGCGCAACCACATCAAATCTTTGTCCTTAAGGAGTTCTGGCATCGTTCTTGGTAATAGATTTTTACTCAGGCCGTACACTTCCGCGAGTTCTTCGATCCGTTCGATGAAAGCTAGTGGTTCTTTCCCACCGTCGTATTTGAAGGACGACGCGTACTCTTGTTCTTGTGTTCCTTGGCGTGGTTGCATGGGTTGGAAGGTCTGGGAATTATTTTTGTGGGCTCCTGCCGAGCCGGTATTGATTTGCAGTATGTTTGGTGAAGGACTTCTGGAGTACTTTACCTCCAGCTCCATCAGACGTTGTTCTTCATCGGTTTTTCCTTCAGCTTCAGAAATGAATTGTGCGAAGCGCTTTCGTAGTTCATCGACTGTTCCGGCGGACTCCAAAGAAAATTCCTCGGCGAATGTTTGAAGTTCCTCCTTACGAAGGGAGTATACCCATGGGGAGTATACCCATGTTTTCACAGGCATTTCGACGAGTGTTCCGTAGATTACTATTAGATATTTTTTTTTTATATATGTGTTTTTTTTTTTTTTTGTTTTACTTGTTTCTTTGTGGTTTTAACTTTTTATCAGAGTCCCTGCTCGGGCGCCATTTGTAACGAACCCTTTGTTCGCCTACCTAAATGCTGAGGTATACTCAGCGGTTGATCCAGGGGTTCTTACAAAAATTCCAATTGAGAACGCTGTTGTGTTTAATTTTTTTGAATATGATTTCATTTATTGTATTAAATCTTATTTATAAAACTTAAACAACTATTTCTTAAAATTTAACTCCTTGAGGTGTATAACACTTCTCGGGTATGTTTATTTAAATAAATCTGCGAAGTGTACAACGCTCCTCAGACGTATACTTAAGATATGCTATAGTGTTTTACTTTGACGCCTCGAAGAGTATAACGCTTCTCGGGTATACTAAACTACGATGATAACTTAATCTTCGAAGTGTACAACACTTTTGAGATGTATACTTAAAATAGGCTATAATGTTTATTTTAACGCCTCGAAGAGTACAACGCTTCTCGGGTATACTAAACTACGATGATAACTTAATCTTCGAAGTGTACAACACTTTTCAGATATATACCTAAATAGTCAGCAGAGACCTTGCGTACAACATACGACTCCGTAGACTGACTGGCTTGCGCATGTGCAGCGGCTTTTATATTGTTTTCTTCTGTTGCTTGTTCTTCTTATTCACGACGTTGTTGCAAGACACATGTTTCAGCGTACGTGTTGCGGGGTTCATGTTGTATGCTGCTGACGAAATGTTGCTAAGTGAAATAAAACCTTTTTAATTCATTATTATTATACATATTTAATACAATTAATTTTTTTTCTTTTATTCATTTCATAAAATACAATTCAAATTCAATACAATTCAATAAAATTCAACAATTCAATTAAAATACAATTCAAGTATGATATTTTAAATATAATTTTTATATACATTTTGTGGGAGCAAAATCGCCTGCGATTTTGCATCTTCACACCCCCCCTTACTAACCCAATGAAATTTTAATGTGGTTCGTGCTAGAGATCCTGATTTTGTACCACTTATCAGCAACTTTTCGGCGGAAAGCTATCCTCTGTCTAGGTTTCTTCGTACGCAGAGCCTCTTGGAGTATACCCAACAATTCCTCTGGAATACGTACACCGGTGTTGTTTTCCAGGTTGAGTGGCGGTGTTTCTAGCGGTCTAGGAGTAATTTCACCTAGAATTCCTGCTAGCTCGTCTTCGTAATCGCCTAGTGCTAGCACATCCTCTGTGGTCAGATTTTGACATTGCTCAATTTGCTCAAGCCAGTCTGATTGGGTCAATGGCGTGTGTTCGACGTCGACTGAAGCAGTGCTGTCGAGGTTGGTTGAAGTGACGTTATCGATATTGGCCATAGCATTACAGTCGATGATGGCCGGTGATGGGTTATTTGTAAAACCAAATACGTTGTTGACAGCGCGTTGGTTCATGAAGCTGGCATCGAAGTTGGCTGTAGCTGCGTTATCGCCGCTATTGAAGTTAACGCCTTCAATGTTGTCGACGGCAGCATTAGTGGTGGCGGCATACTGGTCGATGAAGCTGGCTGCGAACTTGGCCGTGAATGAAGCAGCGAAGTTGGCTGCGAGTGTTGCTGCGAAGTTGATGGCGACGTCGACGTTGGCGTTGGTAAGTGGTATGCAGTTGTTGGCAGCGGCAGTATTTTCTGCTCTGACGGCAGTTGCGTATTGTGCCATGAAGCCGGCTGCGACGTTAGCGGCGAAATTTGTATTTTTACATGCCTCGCTAGTGCAGTGGGCGGCATATCGGCTTGTGGAGCTGGCAGCACAGAGCACTTCGGTGTTGATGGAAGTGGTGTCATGGTAAGTGTTGACTTCATTTTGTGGTGAGTCGTTTGCAGTACCGTTGTCGTCAGCCAAGCATATGGTTGGCGTTTCTTCCTCGTCAGTAGTAAGGCTTAGACAGATGCCACTGATCCCGACAGCGACCGATTTTCGGTGCAAAATTCTTGCACTCGACGATTAAAACCCTCGTCGCTGCTGGCGATGCTCCTTTCTTCGCAATCGTTGCTGGAGATCGACCGCTCCTCGTCGTCAGTGCATAGGTCCACCACTGCATCCACCTGTTGTGTCGAACGTTTTTCCTCGCGTAGGTGCTGGCTTCGCTGCAGCAGTTCCTCCTTACTACGCTTCACCAAGCGTATGCGCGGGAACCGAGACTGTGGTGCCTCAATAACTGGCTTATAGCCCGCACCCAGTACCTTCGTTAGGCGGCGGCTTCTTTTGATCGCCTGGTGGTGGCGAACAAACTGCTTGGCACATCGTCTGCTCGGTGGTCTCGTTGTCCATCTGCTCTACGTGGCGCCAAACTTTGCACTAGTTTGGTCGGCTCTGGTCGCCGTATCCTCTCGATCCTTTTTCTGATCCGCCATTTAGTTGGTATTAAATAGAAACAAACTGTTTCTTATTTATTTCTGTTTTCTTTTATCAGCTGTTTGGTTTGATGTGAAGTGTTCCGAAAGTTCATCGTTTTCTTGGAGTACCTGTCCTGTTCACAATAGACAAAAACCCACAATTTCTCCCTTTCTCCTACCTTATTATTTAAACTTAATTTGATGTAATTGCTTGAAGTTATTTTAATTGTGTATTTTCCGCTTTCACCTGAACTAGTTAGACTGATCATTATAAGTATAATAACGTTTGATTTCCTTTATGTGAGCAGTGCGGATCCGATCACTTCCTGGTCTCCGTAGTTGCATGATGACATCCGATATGAATCCAGTTACGGTAAATGGTCCATCGTACTTGGGTGCTAGTTTGGCTGCAAAATTGTCGACGGCCTTAGAAAGGTGATGTTCTCTCACAAGGACTTTTTCTCCAATTTGTGGATTCCATTCTCTACGTCGCAGATTATAATGTCTGGCCTGGTCCTGGGCTGTACGTTCCATGTTACGTCGCACAATTTTGAACACTTCCTGTAAGCGTGTGTATTTTTCAACTGGTGTCTGAGTTTCCTGACCGGTTCCAAGAGTGTGTTGGTCAAATAGGGCGTTTGGCAGTCGCGGCTCTCGACCTTGGATTAAGAACGCAGGACTAAATCCTGTAGATTTGGATACGCTAGTATTTATGGCTAATGAGATTTCTGGGAGTAACTCATCCCATCTTCGTTGGTCATCGCCGGTGAGTTGTGAAATTATCCTTTTTACTGTTCGTTGGCACGCTCTGTTGGATTTTCCTGCCGGGTATATGGTGCTGTGAACTGTTGTTTAATGCCGAGGTCGTCCAGAAATCTGCGGAATGCCTTGCTGGTAAATTGTGTTCCATTATCGGTTATTAATACTTTGGGCACGCCGAATCGTGCCAATATCGTTTCTCTGAATGATTTCTTGAGGGAGTCGCTAGTAGCTGTCCGAAGTGGCACAATTTCCGTCCACTTGGAAAAACGATCAAAGAACACTAGAAGCATCGTATTACCATGTTTTGAACGTGGCAGTGGGCCCACGAAATCGGCGCATAGCATCGCCCATGGTTCCTCGGCAATTTGCGTTAGCATCTTTCCGGCTGCTGCTTGCTGGCCTGGCTTAAACTTTTGGCAGGATGTACAGTTGCGGACATATTTACTTATATCGCGGAACATTCCTGGCCAATAATATCGATTAGCAATCCTAGCGATGGTTTTCCGGATACCCATGTGTCCCGCACTAGGACCATCGTGATTTTTTTGTAAAACCTCTGTCGTTGCGGAGTCGGGACGCAAAGTTTCCATGGAGCACAATCTTCGTCGTTGGAATTTTGTGGAATATGGCGATACAGTTGACCGTTTTCTTCTAAAAAGTCAGGGAATTTTCTGGAAGCAGCACAGGGAACACTTGCGTAGAATTCTGCAGCTTCTTCGCGAAAATGGGTTAACTTTAAATGCGGCCAAGTGCGATTTTGGTAAATCGGAAGTAAAACTTCTGAGGCACATTATTAATAAAGATGGCATACAACCTGATAAAGGTTAAGTAAGTGCAATCAGAGAGTTCGCCAAACCAATGAAGGCCCGGGATCTAAAATACTTTTTAGGAATGAAAAATTTCTACCGTCACTTTATCCCTTACGCAGCTGCAACGCAGGCTGAGTTGCAAGCCATGATCATTGGCAACAATAAAAACGACAAGAAGACCTTAGTTTGGTTTCAAGAAACTGACACAGCGTTCGAGAAATGCAGAAATGATCCTTCCAACGCGTCTTTACTGCATCACCTCGCGCCAGATGCTGAACTTTCCTTAAGCGTCGATGCTTCAGATTTCGTTATTGGAGCAGTGCTACACCAAAACGTCAATGGTTATCAGCAGCCATTAGGGTTCTTTTCGAAAAAGTTAAACAACACACAGAAAAAGTACAGCACTTATGACAGAGAGCTGTTGGCAATTTTTTTGGCGGTAAACATTTCAAGTACATGGTGGAGGGACGCCAATTCATAAATTTTTCCGACCATAAGCACTTAATTTATGCGTTTAAACAAAGTGCAGATAAAGCTTCACCAAGACAGGCACGTCATCTTGACTGCATTAGCCAATTTTCAACAGACATTCGCCATGACTCCGGCAAAAATAATGTGATTGCCGATACTCTGTCTCGCATCAGCAGATAATAGCAGGTGTTTATTTATTTATTTATTTAAATTCTTCCAGTCTACTGATTTATTACAATCTTACAGACAATACATACATTTAAACTTATAGCTAATTAAAAATAGTGAATAGAATTAATCTAAATTCATGTTCTGACACATTAAAATTCAAAATATGTGAAAAACTGTTGCATAAGTGTATGCATCTTACTATTGGCTCATTATCAGAATAATTGGTCCTGTGAAGATTTTCTTCGAACATACGAGTTCGTCGCAAATCCCTCGGCGCAACATAAATTTGGAAGAGGTTTGACAGTTTCTCACAATTAAGCTTACCAGAAAAAATATTACAAACAAATAGAAGAGAACTAACTGATCTTCTATATTTTAAGGATTGCAAGCCAAGTAGTTTACGACGAACTTCATATGCTGGAAGACCATCAGGCCAGTAAAGCTTTTTAAGCGCATATTTACTCATATGTTTTTGTATTCGCTCAATTCGGTTTGAATGTATTATATAATATGGGTTCCACACAATAGAACAATGTTCCATTATACTACGAACCAAGCAAACATGTAATGATTTTATTGTTAAAGGATCCTTAAAAATGTGTGTATGTCTATTAATAAATCCCAGCATGGAATATGACTTTAATATAATATAATCATAATGATATTTAAAATTTAATTGGGTGTCAAAAATAGCCCCCAAGTCTTTGATTTCCTTTTTACGATTTAAAAAAAATGTGTAATTGAATAAATACTGTTTGTGCATTTAGTGTATAAAACTAAGAAACATTTACTGATGTTCAAGTTTTAATTGTTTGAAACACATCAGTGGTACAAGACTGAAAGATCAAATTGAAGATTAATGCAGTCAGATTTAGTTGACACTCTTTAAAAGAGTTTAACATCATCTGCATACATTAAACGTCTAGCAAATCTCAAATGTTTAGGTAAATCATTAATAAAAATAAAAAATAAAAGAGGTCCGCAATGGCTACATTGTGGAATGCCTGACGTAGCATCAATAGCAACATCGGAGATAGTTGAACCAATTTTTACATAAAGTTTTCTATCCTTTAAATAACTTTTAAAAAATCCAATTAAGGAATCTGACAGTCTGAACTTTTTTAGTTTGTTTAAAAGACTAAGAGATACATGCTTGACTTTGCATGTATCGCAGAGGAACAAAAAACGGACGAAGAGACACATCATTTGATTAATACGTCCAACCGGTCTACGTCTTTGGAGATTAAGCCTTTTAAATTGCCTAATTCGGATGACTCAATTCATTGTGATCCGTCGCTAGGTGTGATGAGACCACTGATACCATTTAAATTTCTCGCTGCTATGCTGACTAAGCTACATGGTATCGCACATCCTGGCGTTAAGGCGACAACCAAGCGTGTTCAACGTAGATGCGCGTGGCCGAATATGAAGAAATATATCCGTGATTTTGTCAAATCATGTGTCCCTTGCCAGAAAATTAAAGTAGGTAGGCACAACAAAACGGTACTACGCCCCTTGGTTAACCCTAGTGAAAGGTTTGGACATATTAATATTGACCTGGTCGGTCCATTACCGGTATCTCGGCACCATCGTTATTGCCTCACCATTATTGATAATTTTACCCGCTGACCCGAAGGCATTCCAACTCCAGATATGACTGCTGAGAGAATAGCTTGAAATTTAGTGTCGGGTTGGATAGCACGCTTCGATAATCCAGTCAGAATAACGACGGACCTAGGTCGTCAATTTGAGTCGGATCTGTTTCGTCAATTAAACAACATGCTGGGCATCAAACATTTTCGCACAATGCCTTATCATCCACAGGCCAACGAAACGACAAATACTTCACCATCGTCATAAAGGGAAAACCTGGCAAGCTGTCAGCGGATGTATTAAAAGCAGCCTTTTTAGTTAAGACTGGTTCGAACCAGCTAGTCTAACGGTGCATCCAACCAGCATGGGTCCTTCTACCAGTAGTGGTGCCAAAAAGGCCGTGTCAACTTTTACCGTTCCACCGATGCACTAGGGAGGGGGGCGTATTGTGGCCATACACTCTGTTCCGTCATCCCAAACGGGCGTTATTTCGTGTTTCGGCTCTTCTAGCCAGTAAGTGACACTTTGTCGCATATCAAATATAAGCATTTAAATATTTATATTTCTTGACACTTTGTTGACACTCAATAGGTATTATTTTTGTAACGATTTTATGTGCCACTTTTATTTTATGTCTCGGGTGATGGGTTTAGTGTGACTTGATTTTACAGAACCGCAAATCAAGCACATTCCTACCCTCAACAGTCAGAGTGCCGTTGCAAACATTGACAAAAACACTAGCACTGACTCACAAGTTTGTGAATACAACTACAAGCGTTGGTACAACAACAAGCAGGCACTCAGTACATTGTCTGGGTTATTGCTGAGTCAGCTCGGCGCACACATACTCGCGCACACTAGGCTGGCTAAGCCGTCGCGTCATTAGCGCTGATGACGAGGCGGTCAGCTATAAAGCACAGTGCAATTGTTTAGCGCGACATATTGTTTCGCGATGGAAGTAAATAAATTCATGAAAATAGTAACATGTATGTGTGCCGCCGCTTGGTGGTATGTGGCCAACAGGTATATAGTAAAGGTTTTGTGGTGGCAGGGAATATGGTCCCTGCTGTCTTAAGTTGGAGTTAATTTTAGTTCAGTTGATCAAGAGTCGTTGGAACAAAATAACTTGTAAATAAATCTCATTTGTTAATAAAATTCGCATCTAAACAAAAAAAGAAAAACTTTTTTTAATAATAACAAGACGCTTTCACACATACTTAAAACTTGCTTGCTTGCTTAGTTGGCCATGACAACCCGTTGTCGGGTTAGGGCCGACTTCATCAGCCCTCGCCAGGCGTCTTTGCTTTGCAAGCGCTGTCTCCAATCTCTTTCACCAATCGCGGTAAGGGCTTCCTCGGCCTGGTCAATCCATCGGAGGCATGGTCTTGCTCTTCGTCGTCAACCCTCGGTTTTCGCCTCAAACACCTTTTTCGCTGGAGCTTCTTCGTCCATACGAAAAACATGACCCAGCCAACGTTGTCGCTGAATTGTTTTACGCTGGATTATGTCAATGTCGTCGTAGAGCTCGTACAGTTCGTGGTTCATTCGAATGCGATAGTCGTCGCCAACTCGAACAGGACCAAAGATTTTGCGAAAAACTTTCCTCTCGAACACCCAAAGAGCGGCTGCATCTGTTTGCGAGAGAAAAGCACAGGTATGATAAGTGTCTTGTAGAGTGCTAGTTTTGGCGATCGAGAGGGCCCTGGAACCTTATTGCTTACTTAGCGCGTAGTAGCACTTATAAGCAATTGTTATTATTCGCTTTATCTCCAGGCTGACATTGTTGTTGCTGTTTACGGTGGTGCCAAGGCATGTAAACTCCTTGACATCTTCAAAGTTATATGTGCCTGCTGTAACATGGGAGTCTAGACGCCGCGCTTCCCTATTTGCAGAAAGCATATACTTTGTTTTACCCTCGTTCACCGTCAAACCCACTTTGACTAACTCCTTTTCGAAAGCGGTGAAAGCAGCAGTTACATCTCTTTTGGTTCTGCCGACAATATCGATATCATCAGCATACGCAAGGAGCTGGACACCTTTGTAGAAAATGGTACCATTTCGATGTACACCTGCCTTTCGTAGGATCCCCTCCATGATGAAATTGTAGAGATCGCATGATAGCGGGTCGCCTTGTCTGAAACCTCGTTCGGTATTAAAGGTTTCGGAGAGGTAATTTCCTACCTTGACGGAGCTGCATGTATTGCTCAACGTCATCTTGCAGAGCCTTATCAACTTTGCAGGTATACCGAACTCAGACATTGTTGCGTACAGGCAATCCCGAATCGGGCTATCGAACGCAGCTTTGTAATCAACCAAGAGATGATGGGTGTCGATTTGGTTTTCGTGGGTTTTCTCCAGGATTTGGCATAGTGTAAAAATCTGGTCTATGGTGGACTTGCCAGGACGAAAGCCACACTGATAAGGTCCAATCAGTGTTTTGGTATGCGGCTTCAATCTTTCACACAATACGCTCGAAAGAACCTTATATGCGATGGAAATAAGACTGATACCTCGGTAGTTGGCGCAGATTGTCGGGTCTCCTTTCTTAAGTATAGGACAAAGCACACTGAGATTCCAATCGTTGGGCATGCTTTCCGCTTCCCATATTTTGCTGATGAGTTGATGCATGCACCTTATCAATTCACCGCCGCCGGTTTTAAACAATTCAGCAGCCAGGCCGTCAGCACTTGCGGCTTTGTTGTTTTTGAGTCGCTGGATAGCAATTTTAAACTCGTCATGGCTAGGTGGTGGAATTTCCACTCCATTATCGTCGATTGGTGGTGTCAGACTGCATTCTGCAAGGGCAGAATTGTTGGTATCGTCGCCTGCAAGCAGATTGGAAAAATGCTGTCTCCATAATTTCAATGCGCACTGCGTATCTGGAACCAGATCACCATTCTCATCTCTACAAGTGGATGCACCGGGCTTGAAACTTTGGGTTAGACGCTAAACCTGCTGATAGAATTTTCGAGCATCCTTCTTGCCCTGGTATACCTCAATTTTTTCTCGCTCACGCTTTTCTTGCTTTCTTTTTTTACGTCTGAAAAGGCATCTCTCTTCCTACCTCTTATCGCTATAGTTTTCGTGCATGGCTCGCGTTGCAGCTGACTGCAGCGTTTTTTTATATGCGGCGTATTTTGCTGCTGTCGCGTCGTGACACTCCTGGTCATACCATTGGTCGCGAGGAATGCGGGCACCGAAAACCAATGACTTCTTCAGCAGCAGTGCGTATGGAATGGGATATATGCGCTCAAAGTCCGCAAGTGTCGTCGAGGCAAGAGTTAGGTAGGTTGAGCTTAACCGAGAGTTGAGCGGAGTAGGCCTCGGCGGTGCGTACATTCTGCGTAGATTCTTCACATTGCACAATCGCATGCGGATCTTGGCTGCAACAATGATGCAACAATGATGGTGCAACAATGATGGTCGGAGTCAATCCCTTCAAGACCCTTCGAAATGTGCGCACATCCAGTACACTTGAAGCGTGCCATCCGTCGATCACAACATGATCAATTTGGTTTCGCGTTTCTTGATCCGGGGACAGCCAGGTTGCCTTATGGACAGCGTGGTGTCCGAATCTGGTGCTACTTACTATCATGTTTTGCGCCGCGGCGAAGTCGATCAGTCTTAGACCGTTGTTCGAAATGGCCTGAACTGACCGAAAGTTGAGCCAAAGATGCTTTCTTTTCCGACCTTTGCGTTAAAATCGCCGAGAACTATTTTCACGTCATTGGCCGGACAGCGATCATACAAGTCCTCTAGGCTCGCGTAGAAGATGTCCTTGACAGCATCGTCCTTTTCCTCCGTCGGGGCATGTGCGCAAATTAGACTTATGTGGAAAAATTTAGCCTTGATACGAATTGTCGCCAGCCTTTCGTTCACAACTGTGAACCTGGGAACAATATGGCGTAGTTTCCGATTTTCGACGAATCCGCATCCAAATTCGCGCTTCTCCGGATGGCAGCTGTAGTAGATATCGGAGTCTGCTCTCTTAAAGCAGCCTTGTCCTTTTCATCACATCTCCTGGATGGCGGTGATGTCAGCTTTTATTTTTCGAGGGCTTCCGCCAGTTGGACAGTGGCAAATTCCCTATAAAGAATCCGGACATTCCAGGTGCATATCCGTTTTTCGTTTGCGGTGGTCGTCAACGTAGTGGGGTTCATATCCGAGGCTGGTTTAGTTTTCATTGGGAAGTTATAATGTGGTTGGGACCCAAACCCTACGCACACTCCATTTTTAGGGTATTGTAGAGACCCCTTAAGTTTATGGTCTAGAGGAGACATCGCCGCTCAAATTAACCGACAACTAAACGGGTGATAGTTTGTCGTTTTCAGGAGACACCACTTGGAGGTTTTGAGTCGACTTGAGACGATTTCGCCTGGATAATGCTGGCCTCGTCAAGTTGAGGCAATCAGACACGTTGCCATGTGAAGATCGCCCCCCTTGTCTCCCGCAACTTAAAACTATTCATCTTAAATAGTGGCAGAAAATCTTGACAAAAACATGAATTTTTTATGAAATTCTTGTTAAATCGTTTTCAGTTAAGTAAATATGTTAAAACGTTCAGTGTTGTTTCTAAAACGTTTCATTTTACTTTTGTATTTGAAAATGTGCATTTTTATTTTTGTATAGCATAAAATGTTTTTGAAAATATTTATTTTAGCCTACTTTATCATTGTAAAACGTTCTTTGTTGTTTCTAATACGTTTTGTTTTACTTTTGTATTTAAAAACATGCATTCTCATATACGTATGGCGTAGAATATTTTTTAAATATTCATTTTGCCTTACTATATCATAGTAAACCTTTCGTTTTTGTTTTTAAAACGTTTCATTTTAATTTTGTATTTTAAAGGAAGCATTCTCATTTTCGCATGGCGTAGAATGCTTTTAAAATAAACATTTTTCTAACCGGTTTTACAATGTGCGTTTTTTTTTATTTTTTTTTATTTCAGTGAAAGCCATCGTAATATGCTATAAGCTCCAGTACTCTTAGGTTGTTATCATTTTTGTCGATCTAAGTGCCTAATTTTCATAACTTAACGCTTGACCGCTTTCACTGATAAAAGCGACCGCACTTTCAATTTCCTGAGAACTTCTCACCAGTATTTTGCTACATACTCTGCTTCTCAGGACAGTTCTTGATCAATATGCATCACTTTTTTAGAGCGTCTTGCAAAATCAACTGCAGTATTCTGGTGGTTTTTAATAGAGATGTAACGGATAGTGATTTGGCTGGATACCGGATACCGAATATCCGTCGAGCTGCTAAGCCAGATGGCCGAATATCCGGCAGCCGGAATGTGGGTCCATTGGCTCGTTGTTAACAAACTAAATACATTTCGAATTCGACAGGCTGCAATCGTAGCACAATAATAAAGATGCTCATATTAATATGGCAGTTTTACATGCAATAACACTAAAGTTCTGCTACTACAGCTTTTTCGCACTTTCTCAACATTAACCCAATCAAAACCACCAATATCATCAATAAAAATATCATCAATAAAAAAATTTAATGTTACGGAAACCAGTGGCTCAAACCAATTAAATGAGTGGAAAAATAGTTTCCACAAGAAATAGTAAAAGCGAAATTTCGAAAAAAATTACCAACATTGAAATGGCTTACTTAAAGCATTTTCTTTTCTCAATAAAATTTTGAATTTTTTCTTCCCTGTTTGATTTTTTTGTTCGTTTCTCAAATAAAATTCTGACCTTTGAAATTGAATCGTGTTCATTTCTCGAAAATTTAGACCTTAAAAGTAGAAAAAATGCAGAATTTCTGCCCTCTCTACTTCGGCGATTCGAAAAATTCTGATCTGAAATGCTACCAACTGAATAAACAAAATATATGACATATGTGGAAAATAGTTAACGTTACCATTGACAGTTCAGAAAAGATTGGGCTCTACTGCGGAAACGTAAAAAGGGTGCCAACTCGAAAATTTTTGATTTTTTTGTGATCTGTTCTCAGGTAAAAACAGGTCAGAATTCCGCGGGTTAAGGTCAAAATGGAAAAAATTCTGCATCTTCAGAGGGCAGAATTTTTCATTGAGAAAAGGAAACTCTATTAGCTTTTGGAATTTTTTTAAAGTGTGGCCAACATACGAAAAAATCTGTTCCAAATCCTCTACTAATGTCATTGGGTGCGTTTAGCAAGAACAACTGTTGCCGTGTATGTGTTTAACGCAAAAAATTTCAACTTGCTGTACGCCAAAGTTTCCGATCAACTCAACATATTGTAGAGCGGAGTCTGATTTACTGATCACTATATTTTTTCCGCTACATTCACTCATTGTGTTCGACAGTTTGAAAAATTTAAACAAGAAACAAAGCAAAACTTTATTAATTTTATTGATTTTTCTTTAATTATTATTTTTAGCGTTTTTGTAACTATTTGAAATTAATTTATGAATTCATGAATTAAGTATACATCTATTAATTATTTTAAGATACTTTTCAAATATTGAAATTGATAAATTCATTGTTAAATTTTTATCGTTATTAAAATACTTTAAAAAACTATCCGTTCTGCCGGATACCGGATTATAATGCAATATCCGGTATTTGGCCTGTTAATAAATTAGGGCCGGATATCCGGCATATCGGATAGTAACCGGATATACGTTAAAACTCTTGTTTATGTCACAATTACCACCACAATAACCCTCTTTTTATGCTTGCTTAAATAAAATTCGTGTTTAAAAGAGAAAAACTGCAGATTTCTTATAGAGGAAAAATTTCCTACAAAAATAACAAGCTTCTTGCACGAACGAAGTTCTTTCGGGACGCGATCTCTGACAGCTTTATATTACCATATTATTTTATTTGAGTCTATACAAAATTGGAATTTCAAAGTTTTTCTTTGTGGTGAGTAATTTAAAGCCTGCATTCTGTTATTCACAAGGAATTAGAGGCGAATGCAGGTTGGGGGTCATTCAAAATAAATAAGTACAAATTTTATTCTTATAAAATAGAAGATACAAGTTGACAGTATAAATTTATGTATTTGGATATTAATTAACTATATTAAGGAGAGTATTGACATCATGATAGGACAAATTAAAAAGCCACGATTTCATCTGTTTTAGAAAAGCAAATTTATTCCAAGGCAACTTAAATTGCTTGGAAGTCAATTGAACAGTCTTGGGGCTATAGACGTATAAATTTTAATGATACATCTGCCTCGTTGCTGCGATTAAATACTTTTTAAGAGCTGTTGTGTGATCGATCCAATTTAGTTGCCAATCAATAATTAATCCTAGGTATTTAAAACTCTTTACACAGTCAATACGAAAGCAGTTTGCGGAACAAGCACCGGGTTCAACATAAGTGTGGATGGTATTTTGTGAACCGCAAATGTCTTTACAAACCGAGTACTTTCCACAGTTTGCGCAGTGAAATGTGAAATTGTTAAGTTCAACTTCTTTTCCACCAACATTAAAAATCATAATTTTTGTTTTGTCACTTAGGACCAATTTATGAGTTGTGAACCAGTGCCTTAAAATTTCCAAATCGTTATTTACTGCAATAATAAAGTTAAACACTGTGTCACACGTATATGTACAAGCCATATCATCTGCAAACGCGATTTGCTGACTAGAGAATTTTTGCGAGAAGAGTGAATTCATAAATATTAAAAACAAGATAGGACCCAGAACTGAACCTTCAGGGACGCCAATGTTTACGTGTCTATAGGAACAACAATGATTGCATTTTTTTCACTCTTTGCACTCGGTTGGTCAAATATGAAGAAAACCATTTATAAATATTGCCTCTAAAACCACACTCATACAATTTGTTAAGCAGAATTTTGTGATCAACCGTATCAAAAGCTTTGGTTATATCAACAAAAAGAGCTGCCGATATCATCTTGCAATTTAAACTAGAATATATATTCGTACAAAAGATTAAAAGAGCATCTTTCGTGGACACACCTGGTCTAAAGCCAAATTGACTACTATTGAAAAATGTATATTTATTTAAAAAGTTCAGCATTCTGGTTTTGACAGCTTTTTCCAAAATTTTAGAAAATGTTGAAATTATCGAGATTGGTCTGTAATAATTGAGAATACATTTATCACCTTTTTTAAAAACGGGGATTACTTCTGCTTTTTTAAGACAATCTGGAAAAATTCCTGATTCAATACTTTTGTTGAATAAATGGCACAATACATCTACGATATTGAAAACTATATTTTTAATAAATTTAGAGACATAATAACTTTAAAAATATTTTAAAGAATTTGAATTTTTTAGAGACATAATAGTGTTATCTAGATTTTCCTCTTTATCTAAACGGTTACAATAAGTTGTCTGCAAGCCGTTGTCTGTTACTACAGCTTTTCCAATGTTTGAAAAATATTCATTAAAGATGTTTGCTTAATCATCAACATTTGAAATTTCATTATTATTTACTTTTAAATTTGGAATATTAACGGTTTTTAGTTTTGCTTAATATGTTATTAACTAGATATTTTGTTCGTATTTCCTTTGCTGCTACGTAAGAAGAAAACGCAAAATATTTACGAAACAATCGTGCTTTATTTATTCTGTCTGTGTTAACAGAGAACCCAACTCAAAATTTACGCAATCTATATAAAATTTTCTCAGCTTTTCAAAAAAAATATGAAGACAATTTTCAAAATTGGGCAAGAACATTAAAGTAAGATTTTAGTTTTGAACCTTGCTGTTAAGACCTTAACTCAAAAAAGTTAAATGAGGCACTATTTTTTTTCGAAAAGTACATGTTTCTTTGTATAAAAACTTATTATTACTTTTTTTTTTTAGTCCAACAACAAAAGAAGAAAAACAAGAGAAAACATGATTGAAACAACTTATTAAAGAAATACCGCAATAGACAACAGCTGAAATAAAAAAAAGATTAAAAAAAAGAAATGTTTACACATTTTTTACGATTTTCCTGAAATTAGAAAAATTACAAACACATTCTAGATGTTTTGCTCCAAAGCTGACTGATAATTGATGGAATCGCTCAACTTTATTGATGTCGGCAAGAACTTATCAAATATATCTTTGTTAAAGTTTCCTATGTGAGTTATACTAAAATTTTTGCAATTTTGGAAAATATTCATTACAAAACCATAAAACTTAAATTTCTTTAAATTTTCATTGCATGATAAAAAGAGTGTAAAATCCACAAATAGAAAGATGTCGCAAAGTCCTTTTAGATTTATATAATTAAGACTTTAAACTATAAATTCGTTTCATTTCAATATAATCATACAAACCTATCGACTTACTATATATTTGATTTTTTAAAAAACTTTCCTTTTTTGCAGATATATTGCCCAGAAAATAATTCAGTCGCTGTTGGCGTAATAAGCTGTCTACTTGTTGTTTTTTAAAGAATATGCTCTTTACCAAACTTAGATATAATTTAACTACAATTATTGTTAGAATAGAGAATCTACAAAAATTAAAATTTAATGCAGTTCCAAAAAGACGGATGACAAATTCGAGTGAAATCGCACTAAAACAGTTGTTATTATTCACAATGTTATTAAAATTTATTTACTTAACGTCTCATTAAAATTCGAATATATTTTGGGTTAAAAGCACATCGAAAGAAGAAGAAAATTTATACAGATTGTTTTCATATATTTGTATATAATATATTATTACACCCCCACGCGTACTGCGTAAGGGGTATATTAATTTTGTCACGACGCACGTTGGGGAAAAATCAGGCAAAACGCGCGCATAGCGATGACATATCAACTTTTATTTATTGGTTTTTTGCAATGATTTTATGATTTGGAATATATTAAAAGATAGAAATCTAAGAAATCAAGGACTAAACTTATGACCTTGCTAAAATGCTTATAAAAACTTCAAACTAAAGTGAAACTTAATGAAATTTTCAACAATCAACCACAAAAAAATATACTTTAAATTTGTAAACCTTAAAGTTTGGTCCTGTGACAAAATAAGGAGATGTACTTCCTTGAAATACCATAAATTTTAAGAATATATAAAAAAATAATCAATTTTCTTTCAAATGCAACTTCCACAGGTAATTGCGGGTAATGATCAAAACAATGGACATGAAAATATAAAGCTTTATAAACAAATGGTACAAAATCTGTTTGCTACTTCTTGCAATCTTGTTTGTTATTCTGTGTATAATAAAAGCCTTAAAATGCTTTTTATTTTTTTTAATTTTTTTTTAATTTGTTTTTTAATTGGTTTAAATAAGTAATATCAAATAAAATATTGATAACCAAAAAATCAGAATTCTTAATTTCATGACTTAAATAGATAAGCATCAACACTTAAAACTTTAAAATGCTTGCGCTGCACAGTTGACTGTTTAGCAGGCTTAGACGGAATAAAATGTAACTCGAGTTTGAGTGCACGGAATGATTTGAAATGATTTGATTTGGAATTTAAGCTATTAAGTGGCAGATCTTCATAACACGTAAATTTCATACAGATATACCATATGGTACCAAAGTTACAAAAATTTGTATGGGGAAATTTGCCATTTCGCTTCCCTACATCACGATTTTCCATTTTTCTGTTAATAACATAAATTCTTAACGAAGAAAGTCACAGAAAGTTGCAGAATAGGACAGCAAATATGACAGACATATTTTATGATTACTTCGGATCCATTCATTACTTTCTTGCGATCACCAAATACACTAAAAAAAAAAAAGGATTGCCTGCAGAGGTCAAAGATTTGCTGAATACATCGAAATATAAAAATGTTTATACAAAATAATTAACAACTATTTAACAATGTTCTAATTAAAAATTAAAAACTACATAAAACACAAGAAAAGAAAAAATTGTATACAAGAAAATATTTTTTGAGTGTACAAAACTTTTTCTACTGCCAGCAGACCGATTCTGCTTTGAAATAAAGTTGAGTAATGCTATGTCTACACAGAGAGTTAAGTTAATTTTAACTAACATTTAACCGAAGTTGTTCACACAGAGATACCGTAGCAGAATTGAGTTAAATTTGCCGACAATGCTGCTGGTGTCTCTGCGTACACATGCGTTTTTTTCTTGCGAAAGCTCTGCCCATATTTGGATGAAAACTACTTTCCCCACTATTGCCCAAATCTTTTTCGAAGTTCTATTACCCATTTTTAAAGAAAATAACAACTTATAGTTAAAAAAATAAATTGTTTAATTAACGAATCAGCTGTTCTATTTTGACAGTTCTTGTAAAAAAAAGTTTCTTTCATGAAAAATACCACTGAATATAAACATTTATATTATTTTGTAGTGTACTTTTAGGCACTTTTTACATTGAGTCATAAAAACTCAGAATATATAATGAGTTAAGTTGAGTTAAATCGTACATTTTTGTACTGGTAACGCAAGAGTTTATTTCTCGTTAAATGGGAAAACTCAGCTTTGTACTAGTAACTCAAACTTAACTCTCTGTGTAGACGTAGCATAACCTTGCATACAAATCTGCTCATATATATGCTGGTTGTTTTTGAAGTTGCATTATGGAGATAAATATAAAAAAAATTTTTTAAGTGTACCTCTTTTCAAAAAGAGACATACATGACTATAAAAAGCAATGAGCAGACATGAATTTTTCATAATTTTATGGTATTTTGCTAATATTGTATACGTTTTAATTTTCCTTCCATTTTAAACGGACATTTTAAATATTTTTTTTTAAACTGTAGGGTATAAGTGTAGGGTGCAACAAAAAAAAACAAAAAAACATACTGGCTGCTCCTTAGTATATTCTTGTTTACATGTGCAAATTACAGCATTGTAAGTCATTAAATGTAGAAACGACAGCAAATAATAAGCCATGCGCGCGTTTTGCTTCATTTTTTCCCAACGTGCGACGTGTGTAACGCCCATAAGGAGGCGTGGTAGGTATAGAAAAGTATATATATTCTTGATCATGATCACCACCTGAGTTGATTTAGCCATATCCGTCTGTTTGTCCGTCTGTCCGTCTGTCCGTCTGTCTGTGCGTCTGTGGACACGATTACAGCCGTAAGTGTAAAGCTATTGTGATGAAATTCGATATTTAAGCTTTTTTCTATAAAACTAAGATCAAGTTCGAGAATGGGCTAAGTCGGACGAAAACCACGCCTACCTCCCATACAACCCAAATAATGAAAACTCCTTTACTAATGAAATAAAGAAGTAAATATTTAAGCTACAAATTTTTAATTCGGTATTTGTGTAGTCTATGACAAAACTCAGGTATGTTAGAAAAATGGGCGTCATCCATCCACTAACACGCCCACCTCCCATGCAATCCTAATATTGAAACCTATATATAGAGGCTTGGATCGGAGCTACAAAAATAAAATTAGATATTTATAATTTTTATATAAAAATTAAGACGTGAGAGAAAAATGGATGTAATTCACCCACGAACACGCCCACCTCCCATACAACCCCAAAATTTAAAACAATATAAATAGGCTTCTGTTGAAGCTACAAAAGTAAAATTATATATTTATTATTTTGAAATAAAAATTAAGATGTGAGAGAAAAACGGGCGTTATCCACCCACAAACACGCCCACCTCCCATACAACCCCAAAATTGAAAACTATATAAATAGGCTTCTGTCAAAGCTACAAAATTTAAATTAGATATTTACTATTTTTATATAAAAATTAAAACGTGCGACAAAAACGGGCGTAATCCACCGACTAACCGCCCACCTCCCATACAACCTCAAAATTGAAAACTATATAAATGGGCTTCTGTCGAAGATACAAAAGTTAAATCAGATATTTGTTATTTTTTTTATAAAAATTAAGACGTGTTAGAAAAATGGGCGTCATCCACCAACGGGTGAATTTTGTGAAAATCTCAAGATGTCCGTCCTTTTCTTCAGTTTTTAATTAAATCTCATCTTCGGGCCCTTTGTACATCACGAAGGTGCCGAGAGAGCCGACCTCCGTGATGACTGCAGCACCCTGTTTGCCACAACGGCGGGTAGATGGGTTACCACAGGGTTACGTGGTCACGTAAACATACCGCCCGCCTTGCAATATCTGCAAAACTTAGAACGGGTTAATTGTGTTCATAAATAAGTGATCAAATGGGTTACGGTTTACAAATAGTTCATATTTATTTAATTCAGTGCTTTTGTGTGTTTATAAATTGTTGGGTTGGGTGCTGGTCCCCAGCCACGGCGAAAAGTTTTTTTCAATAAAAAATTTTTCTGATCGGTCACCACCTCTCTGCAGACAATGGCAAACCTCAGAGAGTAAACAATGCCATGTAAAGCTTCTTGAGAACATAAACTTTAGCCGTTCGGAGTCGGCATAAAACATGTAGGTCCAGTTCTCGGTCAATTGTGTGCAAACATTTAATAACACACACAACACAATTGATCATAAGAAGCTCGGTCAAAGTCCTTTCAAGGGCTGAAATGGCCAATTTGTTTTTTTTGTTTTTTGGGTGCTACTTTGACTGAAATTAATGCATTAGAGTGGGGTAGAGTAGGGTAGCGTAGAGTAGAGTAAAGTAGGGTAGAGTACACTGAGGGAAAAATGTGTTAAAATTAAATGAAATTGTGTTCATATCTAACGAATTTGTTTTTAAAATAAAGCTTGAAACAAATTCATTACAATTAAACACAACTGTTTTTAAAGTTAAATTCAAAACAAAAGTTTTTATTTTTAAAACAATGTTTTTGTTATGAAAAACAAATTTAAAACAAAAATTTTAAAATTCATAGACATGTTTTAAAGCATATTTTTTCGATGCCATTTTTTAACTTTTCCAAGTTTTAGCACCAGATTCACAACCAGCTACCCCGGGACCTTCCGAATACCAAATGTTAACTCCATTCGATGAAGTGTGCATTTAATATATTTGAATATGTAATTAATTAGTTTTTATTTTATTATATGTTCGATATTTGTCATTGAATTCAAATTTTTGTTTGTTTTTCCAAAGAAATAATAAGAGAAAAATAAAAAAAGAAAGGAGTTTATAGGTAGGTGAAAATTAAACACACTTGTTTCAAATTTTGTTTTGTAGAAACGCAAAGGCGTTAAATTTCTATTTTAATATTTTTTGTTTAATTTTAAAGTATGTTTTTTTTTCTCAGTGTAGAGTAAAGTAGGGTAGAGTGCGAACGTGATTTTTAAATAAGCGGGTAGAACCACTACCTTTGTAATCCATGATTACCTTTGCAGCCATGATTTGTGCCTGCTGTTTTTTTTTTGGTGCAGCACACAAATCTTGCAATTATAGAGAGTAGTTTTTATTAGAGTTTTTAGCTTGGGTATCCAAAACTCTGCACGAAGCAAGCGTAATAATAGCTGGTTACCGTGTAGGGTGATCAAATGAGTTCTGTGCGTTAAAAGAAAAGCTAAACGACTATGGTAGAGCTGGCGACTTAACTAAGCGTCCATTTGCTCGAATTATGCCTTTTGAGCCCAGAAAGGGTGCTAGGGTTAAAATGGAACTCTTTGATGAGATAGGCTGCTTATTTGCCAATGAGGCATATTCTTCTGCAAATCCATGTTTCTGACTCAATTTTATAAACTTTTCTCGCACTGCTTTTATTTCATTGAATGTTATATCCAATGTCGTGTTATTCGTTTGAGAACGACGTGAGGGTGAAGAGTTGGTGTAAAAGCGATACACATATGCCATGACTCGTAAGGCTCTTGGCAGTGAGGAGAACCTGTTTAAGATATCCTATTGGGTTATTGCCACAAATGACTTTATGGGTTTTAAGTCAAGTGTAGTTTCGACTGCATCTTTGGACTTGGGCCAGAATTATTTTTCATGATTCAGCCAGTTTGGGCCGTGCCACCAGAGATGATGGTCTCTCAGTTCTATGGCAGAACATCCTCGACTGCCTACATCTGCTGGGTTTTCGTGAGATTCGACGTGGTTCCAGTTGTCAGTTCCAACCTTTTCAATGATCGTTGAAACACGATTAGCCACAAATGTGTTCCAAGAACAGGGTTGCTTTTGAAGCAAGGTCAGCACGACGGTAGAGTTTGTCCAAAGGTACAGTTGGTATTGCTTCAGATCGAGATGAGGTACGATAACATCTACTAAATTTGCCAATAAAACAGCTCCGCAGAGTTCAAGTGTCGGTAAAGATTTTGTCTTTACTGGCGCCACTCGTGTTTTCGCGACTAAGAGTTTAGTGAGGGTTTCACCATTTTAATGTACATATGTAAATATAGCTCTGCACCGTACGCTTTTTCTGATGCAACAGAAAAACCATGAAATTGAACGGTTGCCTTGGGTGTATATCGTGTCCATCTTGGAATCTCGATCGTGTTTATCGAAGCGTTACCTTCAATAAATGTTTGCCATCTGGGTTGAGATAAGGGTTTTAGGGTCTCGTCCCACTCAGTTTTATCTAGCCAGACTTGTTGCATAATAATTTTTGCTGCTATTACAATTGGCGCTAACCAGCCAGCCGGGTCAAACAACTTGGCTATGGAAGATAAAACTTTGCGTTTTGTATGAACGGGTTTGTGTTCAATGGGTGGGACGAGAAAAAATAACGAGTCTTTACGTGCGTTCCAGCGAATACCTAGGGTTTTGGTATTGCCTTCACTTGGGTCCGACAGATTGAGTAAATCAGTGGTAAGCAAATGACCTTTGGGTAGACCGTGAAATATGTGCGTCTTGTTCGACGTCCACTTTCTGAGTGTAAATCCAGCTGGTTTAATTGCTTCTATGAGTTCATCACGAGTTCTCTTGGCGGTTTCGAGTTGATACGCTCCTGCCAGCACGTCATCTACGTACATGCAATTGCGTAATATATATGACGCATGAGGGTGTGTATCCCGCACACCCTCAGCTAATTGATGAAGAGTTCTGATGGCGACATATGGGGCGCAATTGACTCCAAATGTCACGGTTTGCAACTCATAGTCCTAAATGGGTTCTTCAATGGACTTTTTGAATAAAATTCGCTGATAGGCTGTGTCTTCTCGGTCGACTTCAATTTGCCAGTACATTTTTTCAATGTCAGCGTTAAAAACGAACTCATAGAGACTCCACTTGCTGATCAACAAGACTAGGTCTAGTTGTAAGGTTGGACCAATGTGGAGCACATCATTTAAGCTTTTTCGAGAAGCTGTAGGGTTTGATGCATTAAATACAACTCTTAATTTGTTGTAATACTGTCGGGTTCTATCACTGCGTGGTGTGGCAGATAGTAATGGGTGGGTCTATCTGTGTTAGAGTGTGGGTTTCAGATCGCTTTCATATGGCCGAGGTCCTGAGAGTATCCAAATTAGATTCTTGCGCCAAGAGTGATCTGGAAATATTTCGTTTAACACCACCGCACATGCTTTTTGGGTAAAAGTCACAACCAATTATGATTTCTACGGGTCGAGATTCATAGAATTGTGTATCTGCCATTTGAAGGCCAGCCAGGGTTTCAGCAAGGTTTGCATCTATACTGTGTGTGGGCAAATCGCTGGTGAGGGTTTTCAATACTAGAGCTTGGGTTTCTACTCTAAATTGAGGGTTTTTAGAAGAGCGTATTATTATTTTGCAGGCTCTTGTAGGGTTTGCTGACACTGTCGGGTTGAGACCAGTGACTTAAGCGCCTACAGATTTAGTGGGTAAGCCAATATGCTTTCTAAGCTGCTCCGTTAGAAATGTTGCCTCCGATCCTGAGTCAATGAGGGCGCGTGCGTCGAATATAGAACCTTCG
The DNA here is from genome assembly GCA_958299015.1 of Tetanocera ferruginea. Classification (NCBI taxonomy): domain Eukaryota; kingdom Metazoa; phylum Arthropoda; class Insecta; order Diptera; family Sciomyzidae; genus Tetanocera; species Tetanocera ferruginea. The sequence goes on along the minus strand of OY282641.1, from coordinate 68,083,223 downwards.
TGTTCCACGTTGACCATCGCTGATCCTAGGAGGATATCTTTTCTGCTGGCCGCAAAGTGAGAATTCACAATTTGGGTTCCGAGCTCTTGGGTGTGTGTAGGGTTAGTGGACTGTATTTGGGTCGTGAATGCCTTGTAGAACTGGTTTGTTGAGCTGCTTCCTGCGCTTGTGCACTAGTGCTTGGGTTCTCATCTAATGCCCTCTTATACAATGAGAAATGGTGCCTTTTCTTGCATATTCTGCAGCTGCATTCACTCTTGCAATCCTTGATTCCATGTGAAACAGCTAGACAATTGAAGCAACATCCAACACGCTTCACTGTCGCTATCCTTTCATCTATTTTCATGGATATGAAGCCATGGATATCAACTTCCCATTAGGTGCTGGGAATCGATGGCTTAGTGTAATTTTTAATTTGCTTGGCTACAAATTGTTGGGTTGATTTTGGGGTAGGGTTTGAAGCAACATTCATATGATATGAATTTACTTTTTTTTCTCCCCACCTGTTGGGTCCATAATGAGAGAAATTATTCTGTTGACTTGGGCTTGCAAATGAAGCAGAAGAGGAAGCCTTTATATCGCCAACTCAGAGATAGTAGAGTTGTCTGTAAGACACTTTTCAAAGTCTTCTAACGTGTTTTTGGGTTATTTTGTAGAGCAGAGGTACACTAAGATAGGATCCCAACTTTCTGTTTCTATACCAAGCGTTTGAAGTAAAAAGACAGAGAAATTTATTGACCTCTGTAACTTTTTAATAGAGCTCCCTGTCTCTATATGGTTCTGTTGCAAATTGAGTAGGGTCTTGAGTTGTGCGTTTATTTGCTAGCGCTTATTCTCATATTGATCTATGAGATTTCCCCATGCCATAAAAAATCCCTCATTAGTTAAAGGCGCATTCTTAACTATTTCTCGGGCTTCACCGCGGGTTTTTTGAAGAAAGTGGAAAAGTTTTTCCACGTTACTCATGCGGGAGTTTTTTATGTAGAGGGCCGTAAAAAAATCCCTGAATGTGGGCCATGTGACATAGTCGCCATGGAAAACGTCCGTATCACAGGGTCGGAGATTTATCTTTTGCTGATGCTCCACTGCTGGGTTAACTGCTGAAGGTGATGGTTTGGGTTCCATCGTGGGTGCCTTCCTTGCTTCAATCTGCTCACTCATTGAAGCACTACAGCGCACGTATGACTGGTACGCCTTCCTGTACCTCTCCTTCAGCTTATCCTTGTCCAAGGGTTCAGTGTCGGGTTTTTCTCTAATTTCCTTATAGACCGCTTGAAATTTATCAAAGAGGTACTGCATCTGCTTTCTTTGCACCTCTAAAAAATGTTGACTTTGATCTATGAGTTGAGTTTCGCTATGGGCTAGCTCAAGCTCAACGATGTCATTTGAAAAATTAACAAATTTTTTGAGAAACATGTTATATTAGATGTTTATATGAAGAGGGTTGGGTTGGGTTGGGTAGTTTATCAATCGGAGTGGAAAGTGTTTAATTGAAATTGAGTATCTGGTTCAGAAAAAATTTTATTCAAAATAAAAAAAAAAATCTCTGTAAAATCTTCAAATGGGTGGGTGGGTTTGAATGCACTGAATGGGTTAATCAGGACACCAAGGGTTAATGATTACACCTCATTTGAGAATTTTTGAAGTAAAATAAAATTTTCGATTGCAGAAAAATTACTCTCAATTCGTAAAAAATTGGGTTCCACAATTGAAAACCGAAATCCGCTGAAAATTTTCACTTATTGTATGAAAATACAATTATTGATAAATTCTCGAATAAGATTATCGAGAAAATAAAAATTTTTGATAATTTTTCGAGATGTTTTTGGGTTTAAAACGTTTATTGATTGATAAATTTATCAAAATTGCAAAAAATTTGGAAAAAACGAGTTAATGGGTCCCAAAGGGTTAATTGGGACCACAAGGGTTAATAATTTGCAACAAAAATTGATTTTTTCAAACACTGGGATAAAATTGTGTAATCTCACAAAAATCCCACAAATTTGCCGATCGGGTAGCATATTTTGCTTCGTTCAATCCGGCAGCGCCGTTGAGAGAACGATTATATACTTTGTATAAATATGTGTGTGAGTGGGTGTGTAAAGCAAACAACAAAGTGTCAAAAAGTAAAGCAACTGGTTGCGATATTTTGTGCTAAATTGTAGAGTTATTATTTAATCAAATAAATACAAATGTTGAACAAATTTGTGCACAACTTGTAAATGTTTTCTAAGAAATTAATTACTCAGGCAGCCTCCGCTTTTGTTTACCAAAATATGTGAATATATTCTTTTGTGCACAACCTTTTGTCAACTTTGTTTTGTGTTATTTATTTGCTTCAATTTTTTGTTTTTAT